>BGPR01031155.1:0-18217 GCA_013235015.1 Araneus ventricosus | reverse complement strand
ACGTTATTGACTTAAAATACTAGCTGCTGACCGTGTTCAATTGCAGAACTTTTATTCGCGAGGAAAAAATTGACAGTAGAAAAACACGATTAAGTTACATTCTTAACTAATAAATGGAGGGTATGTCTTCATGAAGACTTGTTTAAACGTCTTGTATCTAGTTAGGTCTAGTCACAGTTAAAGTGAACTAAAACCACGAGATTCATTTCAGAGGTAAAAGATCTCATAGTTGATTAGTTGCATTTAAAATAACAGCGGACATCCAATTGTTCTTGCAGCCTGGTGGAGGCAAGTTAAAATATAGACTTGGATCATTACTACGCAGGAAATGTAACATTTCTGCACAACCATAGTAAAGTAATTGAAGGGAGAAACATGGACTTGGTCCACTTCAACTCTAACTAAACTGAATGTAATATTTCTACACAACCATAGTAAAGTAATTGAAGGACGAAACATGGACTTTGTCCACTTTAACTCTGAGAACACCAAATAACACCTTCTGAAAGTACAAAATTCTTCGAGTAGTAATCACATTTAATCTAAATATCTTAGCAATATCGCCTGTTGTAATATCCGTAACGAATAAAAAAATACATATTTATAGATTATTAAATATATCATTAAAATATTTAAAGAAAAAAATTAATTAGTTAAAAAATCGTTTGGTCATAAAAGAAATGAATTTAAAAATATCGTTTGGCTGAAAAAGAAATTAATTAAAAATATCGTTTGGCATAATTATTTTCTAAAGATTGTAAAAATAGTGTGGCCACGATATATTTGTCTTTTGCTAACTTTGCCTAGCAACGGAAAAGAATAATGATGATTGAAGATGGAATTTGATGTAAGTCTGTGATGTAACGTTTGTGATGTAAGGGTATGTGTTTGTCTTGCATGTTTTGTACTGTGGAAGACGTCCAATAATCATATTATTTTGATAAAGAAGGCTCCACGATTATTCTTGCTATGCTGAAATACATCACACTTCTTATGTTTGGTTATTCATAAATTTTGTGTTCATAATAGTCCGGAGATAATTTAAGGACAGTTTGATTGCACCGAAGAGTGTTTTAAATGTGATGTTTCTTCGCAATTTAAAGGGAACCAAAAATTGAATAACATTACCATCAAAAACTTCGTACAAGAATCAATACAAATCTTGATACTAATATGCCTTTCACTGCCGAGATGAAATTTTCTTTTGGAAATAACATAGTTTTTTCAAAACATAATCT
The DNA here is from genome assembly GCA_013235015.1 of Araneus ventricosus. NCBI lineage: Eukaryota > Metazoa > Arthropoda > Arachnida > Araneae > Araneidae > Araneus > Araneus ventricosus. Next base: position 16,979 of record BGPR01031155.1, on the reverse strand, counting down.
CCCTGTAACCTAAAATAACGTAATAGCCAAGAGCCACACATTTCGCAATAATATGCGGGATGTGAAAGCAGGGGGGAAATAAATATTAATATCGCATTGTGAGACCGATAATACTCAGTTTCAGTTAAATATCGTAATAGTTTCATTCAGGTAAAAATAACAAAAAACTGTATTCAAGGAATATTCTGATGATAAAATTATTTTGTCGGTATACTGGAGAAATTTTTATCGTTGATAATTCGATCCATTAATACTTTATTTAATGGAATTTCTTGTCTCAAAGATATAAAGTAATTGGTGCTTCTCTTTTGTTTTCTATAAATTTAATGCACCTAATCTCCCTAGTCGAAATATAATCCGATAAGCCAAATACATCTTCGTCTTCAGTATGTAACAATTTACATCTAATTTCTTTTGCTCTTTATATTTTGCTCTGTTTCAGTCTTTAATTGCATATAAATTTTAGTCGAAACTGATTCAATTGCATTTTTTTCCACTTTTTTACGCTCGGCAGAATATAAAAACTGCATCGCGTTTTCTAACTGTTCTTTGTACTCTTCTTCGTGGTCATACGTAATTTTTGATGGTGATTTTTATCATTTGAATGGAGCCCTAATTTACTTTTCAAAATATCGTCTTATTTCTTGAAACAGAGCTATTAATAATTTAGGTTACAGTTACAGAAAATCAATTCATTTCATGTTTTATTATCTGTTTTTTTTTTAATCTAAAATAATTTTTTACTCTATTCGTAATTTCTTTTTCAAAATATCGTCTGCGCCTCTTCTATCCTTTGACAGAGCGTTTTTGAAACGTTAGGTTACAGTTACAGAAACTCACTTCAATTTTTGTTTTAAAAAAAGATATAGTAAAATGTTTAATATAATCGTAATTTAAAATCTAACAGAATTAGATTTCAAAAACTAAATTTTCTGTGAGAAATAAAAGCTTTGAATTCTTATCTTATTATCTATTTTTGAAAATATCGATTGAAATATTTAATGTAATTGTAATATGTTTCATAAAATATCATCTGCGCCTCTTATTTCTGTATACAGAGGAAGTTTTTGAAAGCTAATAAAACTTAAGTTAAAATTATAGAAATTAAATTTTATGGACAAAACAGCATTCAATTCGCATTTTATTATCTATTTTTTTAAAAAAATATCTAGTTAGATGTTTAATGTAGTCGTAATTTAAAATTCAGCAAAAATTAGATTTCAGAAATTAAATTTTCTGTGAGAAATAAATGCGATGTTCATTAAATATCGTCTGCGCCTCTTATTTCTGTAAACAGATCGCGTTTTTAAAAGCTAATAAAACTTAGGTTACAATTAGAGAAATTAAATTTCTATTAACAAAAAGAAGATTCAATTCGCGTTTTATTATCTATTTAAAAAAATATCTCGTTAGATGTTGAATGCAGTCGTAATTTAAAAGGTAATAAAAATTAGATATCAGAAATTGAATTTTCTAGGAGTGCATTAAATTCTTATTTTATTGTCTATAATTAAAAAGATCGATTGAAATATTTAATGCTATCGTAATTTGTTTTATAAAATATCGTCTGCGCCTCTTACTTCTTTAAGCAGAGAGTGTTTTTATGCCTGTCATTATTTGAATCAAATTTTATAAAACTCAGTTCCATGAAACAAGATGGTTTTCATCCACTATTTTTAAAATGCACATATTTTCCTTCAACAACAGAGATGTTCTATCGCGCGAAGACATCGTGAACCGTTAATGAATGGTGAAATCGAGGCGCTGAAGCTGACAGGAAAAGACCTGCTTGGCCTGGAGAGAGCAAAAAACAAGCCTTATCTCTAGAAAGTGGGATGCTCACATTCCTCAGGGTACGGCTTTTGTTCAACTGGGCAGGTTTTGGCCAAGGTCACGTGCCTTTTCTAAGACTGGACAATCGGCATGTGGGAATCTGATATTGAAATGCGCATTTTCTCTCTTCTTGAGTTCTTGAAAAAAAAAAAAAACGTATAAATAAAATTTGCGATTTTCAGGAAACCGTATAAATGAAATTATTTAAAGTTAATATGCATTGGATTTTGCCGGGCCCATTCAAAAAAACGTATAAGCGAGGAAACAGAACATCTAATCTTATTTTTCTCTTTTCTTAAAATCATGGTTTTACAACGATTCCTTCCAAAAGGCTCATGTTACACCAATTTGAAGACTACCTGCACTCTCGAGCGTAAAAATTTTCTACAACATTGTTCTATTATATTTTTTATGCAACTTTATCATTAAGTTAAAGTGCTTGTTTTGTAAACACAGGGAGTAAAATTTTTCTATTTATATCTCACCTTTCCCGATGTTGAACATTTTTAACAATAAGCATTATTACAGATATACAGAAACACATTCATTACAGATATAAATTTAACAATCAAAATATATATGCACCAACAACAGAAATTATGATCGATTTGGAGAAAGCATTCGGAAAATCTTCTATAAACCAGCATGATGGTTAAAAGAAAATTTTTATAAACAAGAAATTATTCTACAGAGTATCAAAACAGATGAAAATGTTTTCAATATATCCAACCAGTGGCGGTTCGTCCATTAGGGCTGCAGAGCTGCAGTGCCCCTCCCCCTGAAATTATTTTAAAACTTGTATTTTTGGATTAATTGTAATTGGCTTACATTTCCACTTTAAGAGTTCAATGAAAATCGAAAATGGCAAAAAGTAATAAAAAACGTAAAAGGAAGACGGAAAAGAAATCGAAAAATAAGAGAGAGACATATCAGAGATGCAAAGAATTTTGCCCCTCCTAGAATCGAAATTTCCCGCATTGGGCAACGCAGAGCTCTCAATCGGAAGAAAAAAGCAACCCTTCCTTCCATTGAAATTCAAACCCCGTGAGCTGCACACCGGAGCAGCTCACGCTTGGCGCGACTTCCTCATCTGGCCTTTTTTCGCTTTCTCTCAGTAGTCCAGTCGTTAAGTTGTTTTTTTTAAATCAAATTCTGGAGGAGATGTAATTTTTTGCTCCTTTATCTTGGTTGGGGTGCGGATTACGAATTTGAGGTATGCCACCAAAAGTTTTTGTTCGAATTTTAGTTAGAGCCAAAAAACATGACAAAACATTTTTCCAGTTTTTGCTTGTAACTCAAAAATTATCAATTTTTATTTTATCATCATTATATACCAAAATAATCAGCATAAAATTTCTTACAACTTATGTCAATACAACTCCTGAAGCACTGCTTGTTTCTAGCTGACGAGCCGCTACAGCATCCTTCGAAAAAAATTTCATTTGGAACTGAATTCTTTCCGGTCTCATTTTATTAAATCTCTTTTCAAACAAACGTCGAAATCGAACGTGAATTTATATGTTTACAAATGAGAAATGAACTCTATTCTGTATTTTATTGAAAAAGTATCATATATTCTTTTCCTTCGAAATAAAATAAAGTGATTTATTAAAGAAGTTTTCACTTCATTGTACCAGATTATCCAATTATGCCAAATTTCCTAATCACTAATATAAACGAGCGACTCATAAATTTAGCATTTAACTCTTTTATGTTGAAATATACTTTGTGATATCTATTTTATTGTTAAAAGAAATATGAGGGAAATATATTGTTGCCGATGTTGGAAAAGAAAATTATGTACCGAATTTCTCAACCTCAAAGAGCAATCAGTTGAATTCTATTCACCATACAATAGTCACAATTACTTCTCTTCTTTACATCTATTGAACTTGTCTGTGAGCAGTGGCGGACTGGCCAGGTTGCCAGCTTGCCCGATGGCAAGTGGGCCCCTTAAACATAAGCTGATATGGGCCCCCAGGATCTGTGTATGTGAAAGAGAATGAAAGGGAAGAATCTTTTTTTCTATAGAAATTCCTGCGTCTTTTCTAAAGCAAACAAAATAGCAAGTAGTTTTATGTTCTTCACACAACCTTTTCTTTCTGTGCAAGGTCGGGACGCAAAGACCACTCATATCACCCCCGGCAAGACGGAAAAGTGACCCCTCTGAGCAGGAAGGCTGCGGTCCTTAGAAATGTCTAAATAACATTCTTTTTTGTTGTTAGTGCTTTTTACAGTAGTAAAACTGACGGAGAAGCGAACAAAGAAAATAGTCTACTTCGTACCCTCTGGAACTTACAAGGGGAGGGGGAATCATGTAATTTGACAAAATGGCATCCGTGGGACTCTCGCCTTTTCCTTGGGGGTGGGGGGCTATGGGAGTGCTTCTTTGGCTATGTTAACAAGGTTGTAAAAGCAGTAAAAGGCTCTTTCTTTCGTGGGTGTGGGGAGTGGTATTCCTGTTTTCAGTCAACAAAGAAAGAGTGGAGAAAATGCATAGCATATCTTAGAAAAGGAGAAAAAAGACTTAGAGAGGTGAACTCAAATTTTCCCTCTCTTTACATTGCTTTTCTAGTATTAAATACTGACAGTGGCGAACAGCTGAATAATTCATCTTATTAACTGTATGGATTAAATTATGCCATCAACTTTAAATTCACCAACTTATTTCATTTTTGGTAAGCTGAAGCCATTAATTGTTACAAAAAACCAAGAAATAAATTAGTTAAAAAAATTTAAAAACAGTGGGCAGGAAATGTATTAATATTTAAACTAAATTTTGATGTAGTATGTTGCGCATCTGATGAAATTAATGACTTAGGTTTTTACATTTAGCAGATAAAAAAGGCTAAAAATCTTGAGAGTCAATGAAGTTATTTTTTTATTGGAGCAAGCATAATTCTAATTTAAATTAAAATTATCACACTTTATTAAGCTAATTATAGAATTAATATTTAACCTAATTAAACACAATCTCCAGGAAAAACTTTACGTAACAGGAAAGATGAGTTTTAAGATCATTGCTAGAAATTAAATCTATCCTAAACATATTGTAAATATGTCTAAAAAGTAAATTTATTTGAAGTAATGCGGAAAGAAAAAATTGGACTAAAAAACTGATGAAATGGAATGCAATTTTTGCTTTAAAAAGTTTTTATATCGTAAGATGAAAATATAATTATATATCACGCTTCTTCTTTATCAGGAGAAAAATCTAAGATTTATTGATCTGAACCAATGAAAGTTGATTGACTTTCATTACAACATTCCAAAGTATTGTTAAATAATTATGCTTAAAAATATTTTTAAAAAATTGCAAAATTAAGGAGAAAATTGCACAGCAACTAAACTGGCATCATATTGAAAGATAAAAATTTTGAAATTTAATAATGTGTAAAAATTATTTTTATGTGATAATATTTTTTGAGTTATAGTTGAAAAAATTCCCAATTCTTGCTTCATTTTTAATTAATTAAAATTTAAAAACTTTCCGAGATGCATATTCCTACTCTCTTATAGTATGTTTGTACTAAATTTGGTGTCTCTAGATTCAACGGACTGTAGAACATCAACAAACAGACAACAACTTACACATACATTCTCTTTTATTATTTATTGACAATTTGCATACAAAAGCATGATCAGAAGCAAAACATAGAAATAAGAATATGGTACTCCGTGTTGCATTTTATTTTTTTAAGCAATAAAATCCATCTATAACTTATAATTTTCTTGTTTTCAACTGTCTTGTTTAAAATTGATTAAGTACAAAAGTTTAGTTCTTTACGTGTAAAGAGGAATTGTTCGTCTTTTATAAAAATCTGCAGTTTTTGTCCAAACTTGATGAAATTTTTCGCATGTGCTATTTAAAACAAAAGGAGAATCACTGCCAATTTTTCAAAGTCCTGTAGTTAATTAAAATTTCACTTATTAAAAATTGAGCAAGATTTTGTTGTTTTTACCGTGAAATCTTTGAAAACTCATTTCAGAAGAATGATTTTTTGATTATTTTAGAAATTCAAAAAATTATTTTTTAATGATATAAATTAAATGACAAATTACGAAAATATTATTACTACAAATCACTAAACTAATAATCATTAAAAGAATTCCCTTCCCTCACTCTTATAAAAAAAATACTCTACTAATGGACAACTTTTCTCCTTCACATTTTGTCGCTATAACCGTATAAGAAAATTTTAACCTAAAGAATTTAAAATCAAATATTTTTCATAATATTTTCGTTATTTTACTCGGGAAATTGATTTCAACCCTGTTGGTGATAAATTTATTGGTATTAGACTTGGTGGCAACTTTGAATTCTTGGTGTGTATCTAAAAATAATATGCTATGCTGTTATCAATTCCTTGCTTTAGTGTGAACTCATTTAATCCAGCTTTGTAGAGCGAACTATTAGAATTTAATTTTAGTGTAGGGTGGACCTTGAAGAACGAAGTCAAAATAAAAATCATCACTGAGAGTTTGTCTTCCATCCCTACATTAAAAGGTACTAAAATCAAATACAAATTTGTAGGATGTCCAAAATGAAATTTCTGAATTCAAAGTCTTGTCAGTCTCATCGGGGTCAAAATATATTGGAAAACCAGACAATGATCTCGTCGCAGAGAAAAAGTGTCCCTCTCTGTGGAGCTTGCAAACCGTTTTGCTAAGATCGCCACCGAATATGATTAAATATTAGTATATCCATACACTCATTCTTTTATCAAAGGGATTTGTAAACAACGTGTGTGAGGGATTATAATCCCAGTGCTAAGAATAACCGCCTAATAACTAATAAATACTAATTATCCATGAGTCTTTCTCTTCGTTAGAATTTAGTTGGAATAATTTCATTATTTAGATTAGTTTAGCTGAGAGTCCCGATTATGGTTAAGTTGGGTTTCTATATTGTGCCGACCATTATGCTTGTTTTTACCTTTCCTGTTCTTAATAGCCCTGCATTGATTGAAAATATATTAAAAGAACTTTATCTGTAAGGAGTGAAATCCATTTTTGAGATATCAAAGCATATTTGTAATAATATTAGTATTCGTAATGAATGATCTAATGATATCAGTGAATTCTGTTCTTAAAAGCGAAAGATAAAGAACAGATTTAGAAGTTCATTTTCTGAAGAGAACATGGAATTCTCTGCATATTGCTATCTAATGGAAAGGAATTGTTAGATGATTTGGATGCAGACGTAATTATTGACATTCCATCTAGTAAACTCAACAGTTGACTAGATGTCTAGTAAACTCAAACGCTTACTGAGTTCTGTACTTTTGAGTTGTTAATCTTTTAGAGTAAGAAGTATTCTTTAAATTTGTTGAACTTGGTACATGGTTAGCTCTATAATTTCAGTTCGGTTTAAAAATTCTCAAAATAACATTACAGTTCCAAAATTACAGTAAGCTATACACCCACCAAAAATTATTTAAAATTCAATCATAAATTTGTTTTTGTATTTCTTAATTCTTACTTTCAATAATATGTTATAATACATGTATACTTTAATCAGTAATTTGACTAGCGAAGCAAGGTCCTGTTTTCACTGAACCGTTTGAGCGAAAACAGTTTGTTTGTCAGTAATTTACTGACTTATCTAATATAGTCTGTTTTTCTGTAATTTGTTTTGTCACGATCAAACGCGTCGTTTGATTTACTTTGAATTTGACATGAATGCTCTTTGATGTCGGCAAAAACGCCCGTATGTGTTATTTTTTTTATTCCGTTTCAAGATGGTAGACGCTTAAATGGTTGCGTTTCATGTAATAATGTGTTTTTCCAACGATTGTAGCCAAACGAAACTCCGTTCATAATGTATCCAAAGATACCTCTAATAATAACAAATTGCATTTAATTGCGATTTTGTTAATATTGATAAAAGCAGACATTTAATTGTACTTTAATTAATAATAATAAAAGCAGAGACTTGCGCAAATAATTTTAATTTGGGAAATAAATGGCTAAACTTTTAAAGACTGAAATGAAGAGCAGATTTTTTTTGGGGCGGGGGGAGGGGCGAGGTCTATTGTTCACAGAACTACTAGTATATATAACAGATTTTTAGATGATAACAATATGTAATAATTTATATAGTATATCATGTCCATTTATAAATAAAATTTTAAAAATTATATAGAGAAAAAGCATTTTTGATATGAGTGGGCCCCCATTGACTGCTGGCAACTGCTATTTTCAGACCCAGTCCGCCACTGTCTGTGAGTAGTAAAATTATTCCTGCGTAAAATTATTCATTGCTTTTGTAGTGATGCTGTTTTCTTGAAATGAAGACACCAGATTTTAGAAAAATAATTCTATTCAGACGTAGGCACACACAAGACAAACAACACACATAAACGTTACATTGCGGTACGTTGCACCTTTAAAGCCAGAGCTACTCCAAAAATAACGACCACAACTAGGCCTAAACATCTCACATCGCTTCTCGAGGTCGTCACCCAAACTGACTCGTTTACAAAAAGCAACCCTAGACTAGTAAGGTGTTGCGCCAAGCGTCCAATGGTAGCCAAACATTACAGCTTTGATTCAACTTAAATCATCTCATGTATGTGAAGAAGGAAATCTACAATTTATATTTCACTCACTACTTACGGTGAAAGAATTTTGTACACTAGTGTGTTGTTCTCAGTGGCATAACATATTTTGGAAATCAAAATCATTCAGAATAATTCGTGAAAGGCTCGCTACACAGTGTAAAATTTTATATTTCCCGAGCTATACTCGGGATGAGCCAGATTTGAACGATTCGCATGGCCGAGCTCTGCTCGGGCAAAGCCGGGAAGGGTTTAAAACGGTCACCATCTTGAAACGAAATAAAAAAAAACTTACACATAGCTCGTTTTAAATGCCTTCAAGAAACATTCAAGCTAAATGAGAAGAAAATAGAATGCGTTTGGTCCTCGTTGCCTAAAAAACAAATTTTATAGACAAATAGAAGAAATGCCGAATGGTCGAGTTAAACTAGAACCTCACTTCCTTAATTTCGATATGCCACATATATGTCTATGATCAATGTTTGCAGAATTAAAACCCATGTCACGGTATTTCGGACACTCTGTATACACGCAAGAACATAAATTGAAAAGTGAAACCTAAGACCATCCAATTTCGAACAAACTATAGGCATCATTAAAAATTTGAAATCTATTACTAATATAATATCCCAAATCTCTCTCGGTAACGCTCTGACGTCACCAACAATAAAACTCGCAACATAGCACTGCGAGACGTTAAACAGTATTATTTCTTTGTTAGAGAACCTAAATTTCAGTAATTTTAAATTTAAAAGACTAATTGTCGTTATAATTTAAAATTTAATAATTCTAAAATAGTGAAATAAATTTTTCTAACGATTGATATAAAATTTATCTCGCTATGATCAATAGTTACCGAGAAATTTTAAATTATATTAATCATATATTTCAAATTAATTTCCGTTCTTTAATAGAAAGTAGTAAGTCATGTCATTGGTATATCATGCGCGTTATGTAGTTTGGACGCCACGATGAATTGGATCATTTATTGCAATTGTGATGATATAATCTGATAATATTTTTTTGCAACGTTTGACAAGTAGAGAAGTGTTTTGTTTTGATTAGACATCTGAAGTGCAAGGAAAATTGTTAAACAACGAAAAATACTTCACACGGAATGTTGTTTACCAAGACGTTTTTTGAATGAAGAAATATGTAAATAAAAAAATTATTTCCTGTCATAAAACATGTGTTTATTTTATTTGTTTTCAATCAATGTTAAACATTTCTCTCGCATAAATATCTATTTAAACACGTCAAATTTGACGGGAAATCTCTCGAATGAAGACGCAATTTGTACCCATCATACCATGACAGGTGATATTCTTGTTTTTAATACAAAAGTCAAATACATTATTATTGCTTATGACATAACTAATAAACATCTTTATCAGGCATTTCTTGGAACTGCAACATTTTCTAAACTGAAGAACAAATAAATTTTTCAGCACGAATACCTGAAGTAAATATATAATTTCTATAAATATACGTTTGCAATTTTTTTCCGAAACGGCGACTGAAAGCTTTTACAGAAATGTATACTTACCACAGTTTTAAATTGCTTGCTTTTTGGTAAACGTATATTCTTCCTTTTGCGGCTAAATTTAACCTTTGAATCTTGATCCTTTTTATTTCTCTAGTTTTGTGTGGCATACTCACAACCATTAGTTGAATTTTCTTCTTTCTTTGCTTTCATAAGTTTCTCCATTTTCCAAAGGATTTCAACATTCTGAAAGCATGTTCGTATTTCAGCTGCAAGACACTTAAAGAAACATTTCCTTTCCTTATCGTTATTTGATATTTAGCATCCAATGAATAAAAACCGACCCTTATGATACCAAATAACATCTTCCAAGAATGTGTTTGTTCATTTTGCAGCAAAAATAATTGGAAGCTTGTTAATGTAGTTTTGTACCTTCTACACCGTTTACGATTTCAGTTTCAAAACTCAAATAACAAAGGTTTTTATATAAACTATGCTTTGTTTTCAATAATACATCTAAATCAGAAATACAATTCACAGTACTGATCTACATGAAAGATGTGAAACATTTTAACATAAAGTTTAACATGAAGCACTTTTTACTTTCTCGTATACGAAGTATACAAAGAAAGTATTGTAATCGTCAAAAAATTCGAACTCGAGATTTTGACGAGTCTCCACGTTTTAGAAAATTACTTAGATAAATTCAATTTGGTACCTTACCTTAATTGTAGATTTGTGTCCAATTTTTGTGTAAATAGTTTTAAAAAAAGTCGTTCAAATTGCATAATTAATTTTTCTAATTCGATTCTTCATGCGCATGCGTACTGGTAGCAATCTCTACCTAGGCGGAAGCTATTGAGCGAATTTGGTCAGTTTGTCCTTGAGCCGGCAAGAGTGGAACCTAGCAGTGTGTGATAGATGCGTTTTAATCGGTACACATCTCTTTGAATTTGATTCTTTACCTAAATATTTTACAATCACTATAATCTACAATGAAAAACCTTCTGATAGTCATTGGATTCTGGATTACAGTAGGTTCGAATTTTTTTATCCACGACGGGGGAGGGGAAACAGCAACTTTTGGGTTAAGTATACGTGAAAGTTTAGGGTAGACCACTCCCGATGGTTATACATGAAGTTTAACACATGAAAAGTAACGCATATTTAGTAGCATAAACATGAGTTTGTAATATAAAAATTAACCTCGTATTGTCTTACTTTTAGTATTCATTTTTCATCGAACTTATTCACTAAAAGGATTTCGTTTTAATTTTGTAATTCAAAACATTTAATGAACATTTAATTAATGTTCGCACCATGTGATATTTTTAATTCTGTGTCTAATTCTTTATGAAGAAAACTCTATAAACTTTTAAGATGCGATATAGATTTGAGCGGTGATATTCTACTACTAAGCTAAGTTTATAAGTAACTTAACCTAATAAGTTATTTTTGAAGTTGGTTTTAATTTGTGCTACTGATTTTTTAAAGGCCAATTTATAAGTGCAAAAAATAAACTTAGAGCCTGTAATTTTTTTCTGTTCAATTCCTTTACTTTTTTTCCTGCCTTTCTTTAACCATGCTTTTTTTCTATACTCAGATTGTAAATTTTATCTCTGAATGAGTATCTTAGGCCTTTCCTTTCTATTTAAAATTTATATACGAAATGTGTTCGTTCTATCTGAAATTATTTTTTAGAAATACAGCGATAAACATTCGCTTGCACACGCAATTTAAATCTAGTTTAGTCCTTTAGTTTACTCCTCTTTTAAAAAACAAAAGAAAGATTTTTCGTGAAAACTTCGGGTTAAAATCATAAAACAAGTGCTTCGTATTAATATGCGATTTAATTATCAATCTCTTTAACACAATATTTACACAGAGTAGTATAATGGTTACAGAATAGATAAATCACAAGTTTATCGGATGCAGCAAGGGTCTATAGTAGCTTGTGATTTATCTATTCTGTAACCATTACACTACTCTGTGTAAATTTTGTATTAAAGACATTAATAATTAAATTACATATTAATGCGAAACACTTGTTTTATGATTTTATCCCGACGTTTGCACGTAAAATCTACTGTGCTGACCCGAACTGCGCCTTTCTTATGTTTTAGTTAGAGTAGCTTTTGATAGGCGCCATCTGTTGACAATATATAGAAATAGACTTGAATTTTTTAGCTAGGAAATTATAATTATTTTATGTTTTCACACACTTGTATTTAACTTGATGTCCTTACGCATTCTCGATGCATTATTCATTCATTTTAAATTTTACACGATTATGCATTCTCGATGCATTATTCATTCAATTTAAATTTTACACGCTTATGCATTCTCGATGCCAATACACTAATTTTAACACTTTTAGAATTTAATTATCCCTCCACCGTATGATAAAATTTTGATTACCTTCGAGTGGCACCACCTGGTAGAAGTTTCACTGGTTAAAAACTGATCACAACATTATATAATATTTATAAAATATATTAATATATAATAATTTATAAAAATAAATAATAGTCTAAAAATTGGGAACTTATTAAACTAAAAATAATCTCTGCTTGTAAGTTCACAAAAAAAAGTTACTTTTTAAAAACGGTTTTTATAAAAATTAGCTTTTATGTATGGATACTTTAACTGAAGAAAAAGACTTTACCACATCAGAAAATAATTCAGAAATAATATAGCTATTATTAATTGGTTAAGGGATTATGAAAAGATTCTAGAAAAAAAGTATTAATCACTTTTGCTCCATAAACGAATAAGAAAACATAACCTTATCGCTTTGAAAAGGAAGGTTTAAAAAATTCCACCACTTTTTTCAATCGATAATGAAATAAAAATAATCTGCATTTATAATGGATGAAGAATTCTCTACAAAATTAGACTTAACAAAAAGTTTCTTTTGAAAATTTTAGAGGAATAAAAGTGATTATCTCTTATGGGAAAATTCTTTTTATTTGCTTTAGGTTTTGCTGTTCATTTGACGTTGAATTAGTTTTAATTTTGATGAAACTTACTCGTGCTACCTGATACATGTTTTCATATAAAAAGGAATTTTTTATAATTATTAATTAAGAAAATTTTTTCGGTTCAAGTTTCTCTTAAATCAATCTTAGGATGTCAACCTTGCATTAAATAACGAACAAAACATTTTTGTTCAAAGTATGAAACTATTTCCGGATAATGTATTTTTGAGGTTTGATGGTTCATTGACCTCTCTTTTCCTTTGAAGTAATACCGCAAAATTAGTCTTCAGTGGAAAGATATTTTTATTTAAGAATGTGTTGTAAGAACTTTCATTAAGATTTTTTTTAAATTAGAACAATAGTTTTAGGGGAGAAAAGTGAAACACGCAGAAAACAAATGAGAAATTAAAATAAAAACAATCGCAAAATGTCAATAAAAGAAAGTCAGTAATGCAGAAACCTTTACCGTTAATTTTCGGCCTTGCAACGTTTTCCATGTTAAAAAGAAAGTTTTTAATTGTGTAGCTGAGTTATACCACTATCGGATTATTATTTATGCTATTCTCAAATACCACAAAGTACTCTACAATATAATTAGGATACTGTAAAATATTGCGAATGTTGGGTAAGAAGCATATTCTATAACTAGAAAATTTTTGCCCGTGTAAGACGGTCTTTGAGCCTGCAAACCGTATCTCAGAAATGATTTTAACAGATTTACTCACGAAAGATGCAATACAAAATCTCAAGCACATTTTTTGGCATAATTCACAACAGTACTTTTCATTGTTGAAACGCAATTCAATCCAATTTCATTGTTTGAACAAATATTTTATTGCGTCTTTCTCTTTAATAATTGAAAGCTGAGGTACAATGAGGTCTTACACAATCATCAGATTTGCTCGCTCAATAATGACGCAGACAAAATGGGCGGGATTATATTAAGCTCCTCCCAGCATTATATATCAAAATAGTTTTTGGAACATGGAAAACATTTGCCCAGTTTTTTACTTATAACTCAAAAATTATCAATTTTTAGTATATCATCATTATATACCAAAATAATCAGCACAGAATTTCCTACAGATTAGGTCTATTCAACTTCTGAAGCACTGCTTTTTCTGAGCTGACGAGCCGCCATTGGAACTGAATTCTTCACGGGCTAATTTTATTAAATTTCTCTTCAAACAAACGTTTAAGTAGTTTGCGTCAGTAGAGCCGAAGGCAACCTATAAAAAGTGGGTTTACCATAAATTTCGAATTTTTATGAAATTTAGTTATTTTAGCGACAAAAACCAACTTCTTTGTATGAATTCATAGAAAAAAGATAAAACAAACATGCGAAGATTTCTATTCGATCATATATATTCAGAAATAGGCTCTGGAATATTCGATTAATGAAAAATAGGACTATTTAAATAAGCTTATTTGTTTAACGAATGCGACGGCAAAAAATACCGAGACTGAGTTTTAGGCTTCATTAATCACATTCCTAAGAAATAAGAAAATATTTTTCAGGACATTTTTCCAACTAAACTCTTTAGAATAACAAGAAAAAAATCAACAGATTATGCATGAAAGTTTTTAATTAAATATTATTAAAACCGCATAAAAAAGCTTTTTGTAACAACGCAGCTACTTTGAGGTCATCCAAACTTAAAAGATAAAAGGCAAAAACACTGACAAAGGTTAAAAAGTATTCAACAGCCTTAAGAACAGAGTTTCAATTTAATAAATGAAATAATTTCGAGGTATTAAAAAGAGGAGTAAAATATTTCCACTTGGAAAAAACAGGTTTCAACAATGCGAAATAATGATGTAAAGAATAAAATAATTTTACGCGAAAGATTTGGGAATTAAGGGGATTACAAATTTTATCCCATGAAGTTCTTCTCCGTCTCAATAATTTTATTTATTTTAAATCAGAAGAACAAATATTATTTATACTTCTTTGTAAAAACTTAATATTTAGTTTTTTAAAAATATTATCATTAAATACTGAATTATTATCATTAAATACACTAATAATACTCTTTGGTAATTAAGTTTTATCTTACTTAAAAAGAAGCACCAACGTTTAGGAAAAAGGTTAAATATAAAAACAAAAACTATGGAGTGTTAATAATATTTTATACGAAATATATTTAGTAGACTTTTGGAATTAAAGATAATCGACGTGCTAACGATAAAACAAAATAGTCATGAAAAAAATAACAATTTCGATCAAGCGCAAACACGAAATAGCGAAGAATAGTTAATTTAACTGCAAAAAAACTCGATTCAAAGCATTTGCATTTATCTATATTGATTCCTCCTATATTTAGAGCCCATTACCACTCACACAACAACTCCATCTGCTTTAGTCAACTCTGCAAGCGAGACTTGCAATAATGTTGATCATGGATATACTGAAGAGCCATTCAAAGACAATACCACATGAGCTAACACTAAAATAAATTGTTTGAACCACGTTAATTCCAGTGGTGAAGTAGAGGTAAATGCTTAGGATTTTTGTTCTGTTATTTTTAGTATAAATGTGTATACAGTAGAATCCCAAATTCCGGATAATCCGAACAGATTTTTAAAATTTTCTGAAAAAATTGTTACTGTACAATGGAGGGAAAATGACAGTTATGAATCAGAAACAAAGCCAGTGTTTATTCCTAACTTAAAAGAAGTACTCCAATCGGTTTTTAAAAATGCATACAGCATCTTAATTAGTAGAAACGAACTTGGATATCTTCTTTTTACCCTCAATTTGTTTGCCACTGTACAGTGCGAATCTCCGCATGCTCTTTCCGTACATTTTCACAGAGCACCAGAGTCAATACTCTACTGCATTTGGTATATCAGGAGTATTTTACCGAATTTCTCTGCAATCCGAACAAAGTTCAGCCCCAATTAATTCGGATTCCCGGGGTTTGAGTTTGAGTTTGATTGAGGGGTTTTGGGGATTTTCAGCAACAAAGGCTATTATCCCCTATTCATTCCAAAGTTCTTTTCAATCCGTAATCAAAAAAGAGATGAAAATTGCCATCAAAAGACGGGCTAAATTATTGCCGCTAATTATTCTTTTTTTACCTTATTGATTTCGCAACATCGGTCCGAAGCGATATTAAAAAAATCTTCTAGAAATGTGAATCAAATTGGAAATTCAGCTTGTGCTGCCATCTACAATTATTATTTGAAAGTAGACTTTTTTTCCGCTTTCAAAACACCAGATTTTTTTTTTTTTTTTTTTTTTTTGCAGTTGTTAAAATTAAAGAAATGTGGAAATATAAATTTATTAAGATCAATTAAAATGTAACGAATCAAATAAAAATAATATTTCAGACGTACAAAACGTGGAACATGTCTTTAAAAAATTTAGAAATTAATGCTGCGTTTTCGAAACGTCGGTCTTCAATGGATTACGACAAAAGGAATCTACCATTGCTTTCCGGCTTTCCGACGGGATTTTAATAATTTAAAAATTTATTGCTCATTCAAAATTTATTTGGTCACTATATCTTGTTATTCTACTTTTTTCTGACCATAGCAGGTCTGAGGTTTAAAACTACAAGGCACAGGCATATAAGGAATATTGTTTTGGTCACAATAGAACTAGATTCAGAGCGAAGTTTATTTATAGAATTTCTAGCACTTCAGGTTTTAATATGTCAAAGTGCGTCGGAACGTTCTGTATTTAAGTATCTGAAGTCATTCATGTATGTAATTATTTGTCAATTATTTCAATGAATAAATGTTGATCTTTACTCTGTCAGACGCTTTTTTACATTCTTGGAAGAGACACGTACTTTTCATTTAGAATGAGCCATACGAATATCTACGTTACAATACGTTAAGCTTTAGAATTTAAAATTTAAGAAATTTTTTATAAGTAGAACAATTAAATAAAGCACAAGATGTGGTAAGCAAGATCTAAAACATTTTAAGGAGAGGACTAAAAACAAATGACATGGGGAGAGAATTTTGAAATTTTAAATAAAAGAATGGAAGGAAGGTAAAAGGAGACATTTGTTGACGCTGGCAAAAACAAACCAAACGCAAGGATCGAACCCCGCGTAACCGCGTACAAGAAGCGTGACAAGCCAACTGCGCCGGTGGGAAGCTGCTCAGCGCTGT
>BGPR01031154.1:0-18219 GCA_013235015.1 Araneus ventricosus | reverse complement strand
TCTTCAGGATGGCTGGTCATATAAAATGCACCACGATTTCGTAGAAAATTGTCTAAAAGTGTGTAAAATAATTTATGTTTAGAGGAACTCACCTTGTATCATATGACCTGCTGATCATAGTTTGAATACATGCTTTGATACTGCAGCAATTTTCTAGTTAATTTGACTAAATAAATTTTGAAACCTTTCTGTATATCTTACAATGATTCAGTTTCTAAATTATCTTTACACTCTTTATGCTAACAATATTTTTTTAAAAAAATTCTCTTGTTCTTTTATTTTTCATTAAAAGGCTACAATTTTTTTAAAATGCCAAATTCATGATGCATATTCCTTAGCCAACTTCAGTTCCTTTGAGAAAAAAAGAATTATTTCGCGTTATAAGCTCTGTGGTCTGAGATAATTAAAAAAATGATTGTTGATATATTTTATTATTAAATATCTTGAAAATTGTTTTTGTTGAATAAAGTATTTCTAAGCATTTAAATTACCATTGTGTATATTAAAAAAAGTCGTACAGATATAAGAACTGCGATGCATGTTTCAGAATAACGCTCCATGACTTTCGAAGATAGAACAACAGTTCCTTCATAATGCCTAATAAATGAAATCATAGAAAAAATTTCAATAAATTTAAAAATTTTAGGTTAAAAATCAAATTTATGCAAACCCAAAACGTCAGCATTTTATTTCCGCTCAAAGATCGGAAAGTGGAATAGTTGCCAGTAAAAAATCTGAGGGCGCTGTGATCGTTTATCAAACTCCACTGTGAAAAACACTGTTAAGGACAACGGGAGTAGAAAAAAGATGTTTGGCAAATGCTGCTCTAGGATATCATAAAGTGAGTGAAAAAATGTTTTCAAAATTCCGTCTTTACAACCATGAAAAATGTGAAGTTCAATAAAAGTCTTTATAAATATTATCATTAAAGTAAGGTGCTAAAATAATAATTTGATGTTTAAAGTAGCATATTACAAGAAATTTTATTACTTCGTAAGCGCAACATTAATAAGATGTCAGGAACGTAATGTATCACCCGTCAAATTGAATCAGGAAATACAACGTCGGGCGTCAGTAAAACCCAAATATTCATATAAGAACTCTTGAGTATCGGATTTCCGTTTTAACATAATTGCTTCTGCTCGTAAGCGCATGCGCAGTGATGTATCTCCGCGAAAGAACTACTTTTAATTTAGCGATTCTATCCATTTCATCGAATTTTTTTAAATGTTAATTTATATAAGTATGCGACTTTTCAAGTAAGCAAAATTATTTAAGAACGTCTTTAGTTATTTATTTCTCAGAACATTACATAATCAAGCTACTGAAATATTTCAGTTTATTACCACTAAAATAATTTGACTTTTTGTTTAAACTATATATACTTTTCGCTCTCTCTGTAGTTTTGTACTCGCTTCGGCAGTACATATACTAAAATTGGAACGATACAGAGAAGATTAGCATGGCCCCTGCGCAAGGATGACACGCAAAATCGTGAAGCGTTCCACATTTTTTTTTATACCCGCCACGTAGAATTTGTCATGTTCAATATATTTTAAAATCGCCGCCTTCACGCAGATGTGCCCATCATATTTTAAGGGAAATATATCATTGCACTTCAATTTAGATAGCATGCACTTGGTACATGGAACTATAATTCGAATACTTTGCACTATACTTCGAATACTTTGCACTATAATTCGAGTATTTTACAGTATAAATTTGAAACTTTAAAAATTTAAAACTTAACACTTGGTTCATGGAACTATAATTCGAACACTTTGCACTATAAATTTGATACTTTGCACACGGAACTATAAATTGAATACTTTGCACTCAAAATCAATTTTTGTGGCATAGTGTCAAAAAATTTAAATTGGACAGATTGCTAACTCAAAAAAGGAAATAAAAATATAGATATTACAGAAAAGATTTTTACAAAAAAAGGGTTTAAAATATGTATAAAGAACGAGTAAAAGTTACTTTTGTCACAAAATAAACAAACATAATTGAGAATAAAGATATTATAAAAAAATAATACATTACTAAACATAAAAGAGCATTCTTATCTCGAGTGGGCCGACTTCTCTTACGTTTCTGCCCAGGAGGTAAACATGTAGCTTCGATTGGCGATTTCTCCGGCCCATACATATTAACATGCCTAAGCTATGTTTATAAATATATTTTTTTGCAAAAGTAGGACACGAGTATGTGGAAACAGAAACGTTACTGCCAGAGGCAGATATTATCACTTTCCATACACAGTTATTGTATTCAGTTTTATATTCCCCAAAAGAGGTCCATATGAGATATGTCTTTTCATATGAATGGACCACTTCTGCATTTATATTCTGTTTCACCTGGCAAGATGGTAAATAAAATGCAGATTGGTTTTCGCTTCTTTCTTCTAAAATTTTTACTTCTAATTTTGCCCACTGATTTGGTTTTATACAAATCTTTGTGGGGACATGCAAACCATTTTACATGGGGTTTCATGTAAAATGGTTTGTAATTCGGGTAAACTGGATCACGTTCAATTGACAATTTTTTCACAATCGCATTTTCTAACACTTCAAGAAATTGATTAACAGGGAGACGCTCACGAAATGTTATGTTCCTTTTTTATCACCGCATTGGTTGCCTCTAATCCCTTATTCGTGATAGGAAAATAATTCCTAGCACCTATATATCAATAACGATTTCTGGTAAGCTATCCGATTTAAAGTATTCTGTGAATGTTGTGATATTCACATAATTTCTTCCTTCCATTTCTTTAAAAATAATACACTAACTATGTTAAAGGTATCGTCATAAAAGCATAAATGAAGACATTCAATATCATTTCTTCTGTCATCTTTTTCTTTAATGCCACGCAGTTTAACATCAATATTTTTTAATACATGGAAATAGCACATCAATCGTCGGGAGGGAAGTCCATAAACAGTTTTGAAGCCATTAGTTGTTACATTGCTGGCATCGGCCAATAAAATTTTCGGATTCCACTCAGTTTCATTTATTTTATAGTATGAGTCTTTCACACAATTAAATTATTCTTCCGCTGGTGTGGTGCGGAAGTTTGGAGAGGGGCTGCCAGCTCAGTTATCGTCCTCGTCATCTGACGAAGGTTGAAAATTAGTATGTCCGTCCAAAAGTAGTGCTCGTTTTGCTTCAAAATGGGACGTTAATATAACTTAACTAAACTAAACACAAACGGCGCATCTTCTTCAACAGAAACATTCATTCTGGCATTACACCAATTAAATACATCTCTCACAGATACAGTTAGTTGGTGGTTCAAATGTTTCTAGTCTGAGTTTTGCCAGAACATTTTTAAGTTAAAATTTTTCTGGTTCTTTTAAACTACGATTTTGGAATGCAGCTATTTTTGCATTCAGTTTTCCGATTCCATCTTCATATAGCTGGCACACCATTTTTCTCGCTACCATGGCCATGCCTCGATTTCCATCCACGTGATTACTGTGCTTCATATAATGAAACAACAGAACTTTCAGAATGGAACAACAAATTATTCCCGCAGGTCTTTCATTCTTTCTACATTCACCTGCTGTACAGCGATAAGTGATTTTGCATCTAGTTGAGATATTGTATGATGTAACTCTCTTCCACGTTTTATTTACCACAAATTATTTATTATAGTTTTGTTTCTAATTCTGCTGTTTCGTATTCTTTAGATTTAATTCAGATTAGTTTTTTCTGCTCCATAAGCTTTTTTTTTCATTTATTCCCTCATCTCTATCGGAATAATAATTCGAGATAAATTCCAGTAAATCGCTTATCTTTTATATGACTTCTGTTCTAAAGCAAAAATACTTCAAAAATGTTTTATTTTATTAAGATTTACAACATTTTTTATAATTTAAATCAACTAATTCGCCAGGTCACAAAATATATAAGATGATCGCATGAATAGGGTAAAAGTAGTAAAGTTCAGTTTGAATTTAGTTTAATTATATTAACCTCCCGTTTTGAAGTATCACGAGGGCTATTTTGGGACGGACCTCGTCATTTTGAACCGCGGTCAGATGACGAAGACGACACCTGAACTGGCACCCCCTCTCCAAACTTCCGCACCATACCAGTGGGAGGACGTTTGTTCTCCTAAGTATGATTTAACGTGCAACAGGCCCTATACACGACGGATCTTCAATGGAATATCGTTTCGAACATGGAGCCTTCCGGCTCCGAGGCCGGATCTTGTCACTAGGCCACTGCGGCCTCAGTTCAGTTTGAGAAGATACAAAAAAAGAGGTATAGAAGCAGTGATGTAGTCGCAAAATAAGCATTGCCGGAATGGTGTTCCGTCTCCACTACACATCCGTAAAGAAACTACGGCGCACGCTGCAGACGCACGAGTCGCGGCAAAATACGGCGCACAGCCATATTATCAATCGCGCAGTATTACTAATTTGGTGAATAAAATTTCCGTCTTTGTCTTATTCTCGGATTTTTCCCCTTCTGAAGTAGTAAATCCCCAAAGACAAGGATGGTTCCCCCTATTGGCAACACTCCAACCATTGCAATGCTGCCGACAGTAAAAACTACGTTTATTTAGTTTATTCAACGTGGAAACATCTGTTTTATAGTGGAAAGTATTTAATGCAAGCGATAATATTTTTTCTTGAGTGCATTATATTTGTTCAAAGTTCAAATATTTTTTTTCGTGCTGAATAAAATTAATTATAGCGGAATAATTTTTTCTCGCGTGCAATATATTTGTTATGAGTGCAAATTATTTTTATCAAAGTGAATTTCATCCAAATTAAAGTGCAAATAATTCCCACCCATATTTTAATTTGGTTATGGAACTTTTTTAAATTTTGGTGAGATGAAAGCATTAATTTCTATTGGTTCCACAGGTGAGGCTGCAAAACGCTTCAGAACTGTTATTTACGGAGATCTAAGTGTTTTCCAACTGAGTATCGTCAGGATGCCGTTTGAAAGATAAGTAATCTTTACTGCTTCAAATTTATATTTCACACTACATATATATTTATTATTATTATTATTCATGGTAATATGGATCAATTGAGTGAAGCTGATCTGAAAAGATTATGAGGACGAGTGAAATCAACACTAAACCGACTTCAAAAAGCTTCAATGATCAGTTAAGCCTAAATGAACTGAGAGCGCGATTGAGGAGATTGGATCAACTTTTTAAAGAATTTGATCAATATGGTGCCGCTTTACCCGAAGATGCCTCTGAAACTGAGGAATTCGAAGCTAAATATTTTGAAACAGAAGCAATGTATCAATCTGCCCTTGTTGCATTTACCGTCAGAAGTACTACAATTGCAAATCTCACTGCATTTGAAGCTAGTTTTAAATTTCCTCGTTTGAGCATTCCGTGTTTCGATGTAGAAACAACGATTGGCTTAATTTTGAGGATCTGTATTTGGAGACAGTTTCATGACAACCAATCAGTGGCGGCAATTCTGAAATTTCAATATTTGATAGGGCTTTTTAATGGACGACCCAGCGGCTATTATTTAGCACACTCCGATTTCGGGAACTACATATGATGAGGCTTGGGACAAATTGATGAATCACTATGGTAGAAAAACTCAAATTGTAATAAATAAATCTACAGACAAACATATGAAAGGCCTACAGGTCAGAAATATTATGATCAGCCTTTACGCCGATGATACGGCCATACTCTCGCAAGGTAAAACCCCTGATAAAGCTATTGTACCCCTTCAAAACTACCTTAAAAATTTAGAAGCCTGGCTTGTCAGATGGAAAATTAAACTAAATGTTGACAAGACAGAGGCAATTCTCTTTAACAAAAAGAATGACGACTGGCCAAAATGAGTTGAAAAATGAATTCGCTCGTTCAATTCATTACTCTTCGTAGATTAGAAATAAATTATGCTTGTAAATATTATAAAAACTATATCGCAAATGAATCGAAGAATTCAATGCAGCAAAGCTTCCGTCTTTAAGCTTTTTAGTAAAATAATTTTCTTTAAAAAAAGTGATAAAGTGAATTTGTAACTTTTAGTTAATTATTTTTGGTTGTTAAAATTACACTAATTTTGATATTCCAATTACGAATATAATTGATTATTATTGATCTAATTCAACATCCAGTGATGTTACTTCTCAGTAACGAGAAAAATGTTCCCTTTCATGCAATTTATTAATATGCCGACATAACGGAGATTTTAACTTCTACAAAGATTTTACGGTCGTAAAGTTCTTCAAGACATAAATCTAGAATTTAAGTTAAAAAATCAATTTTTAAACATTCCGTTCTTTTCTAATCAACGGAATTGCTCATTTAAATCTAGTGGAGCAGGATTTGTCTTCTGAGTAATTATGATGCTCAGAGTTAACTTTCCTGTTTCCACTAGGAATATATTGGAAAGAATCGGGGAAATCACATTTCTTATGCTAAGTATTTTGAAAGGTATTCATTATAATTAATTTTGTAGAAAAGTTCCCACAGACAATTTTTGAATTAGAAATCAGTATACTGATAACCAAGTCTCATTAAGTAATTTAAATCGTATGTTCAAAGTTATATTGAAAATCAGAATATCGACTTGGGAAATAGAAGGCGCTGCAATCGCTCAAGGAAATTTCCATCTCGCACGTGCGGTTAAAATGCGAAAGTCGTGTCGCTAATCTTTCAATTCTAAACTCCCGAAGGAGTTCCCAAAAATTGCCTCAGCCGACGGTATTTCACGACGACTGGGCGGGGTATTGGGAAAAGTTTTCAACTAGCAATAGTCACGCCTCGGTAGAACCTCATCGGCTATGACACTGCCTCTGCGCAAAGCTAGCAAGGAAAATTTCAGAAACTTTATATACAGGCCTAATCATTTAAAATACTGGTAACTTTTATGTGTGTATTTTTAGAAAATTGAACGATTCTCTGAAGAAGTCAACGATTAGATACAAGATCGGTTGAACGTATTGTTTCTCGCTGCTGAATAACCTTTAAGATGTTGGTTTTTTTTTTTTCTTAAATGAGAATGATACCCTTCAGCTCTATAAGGGGAGAAAATAAAGAGGAAAGGGATTTTTTTAAAAGCTATTTAAATTATATTAAAACAAACACAATATTTACATTCGGATGACAGACGATTTAGGAATTTTATGTTGGATTTTATAGCTTATTATGTGAATAAGGATTAACTCTGTTATTGTAAACACTATATAACCAATGTGCATTGTACATGAGTGCATTATCTAAGTTACTGAATTCAAAATATTGAGAAACATGTCAGACAATATGATTGTGATACTTCTTCGCTTGGAGATGGATTTTTAAAAATTTTAAACCGTAAGTTTACGAAATTTCAGACTAATAATTTTAAATTGAAATTTATGAGAGGAAGATAAATTTTGATGCTTCAACATTCATAGTGTTTCTTAATTTTTTTTTATTGACTCTTTGTTGCAGTATTCTCCAACTTATCTAGATCATATTATTGTCCTGGTATTGATGCCTGCAGAGATCGCGTGGTGAGAATTTCTCAGAATCGCGTACTATTATTTCATTTTGAAGTAATTAAATCTCACTTTTCCCCAATCTGTACCAAATATTTTGATTCTATTGACAAGTTGTTCCTGTTTCCATATGCACATGTTGACTTCTATGTCATAAATCGGGGAAAGGTCGCTTTCCTCTTTTATTTTTCTTAAATTTGATAGATTTTAATTACTTATCCATACACACAAAATATTTCTTCACTTTTTGCTCCAGTGTAAGAACACAGAAACGAAATTCATACAACTTGCATTTTGTCGATTAAAAGCAAAATGAGTATCGATTCCAAGAAAAATTTGGTTAAGTTGCTGCGAAGTAAGCAGCAGTGCCTTAACCGTATATGTGTTAAGGGCCCAGAGGCCATTCCGTCCTTGTCAAGGGGAGTGCTAACCTTCTCTCCTTTCATATAACACAAGCACACGAGTAACGGCTATAAGTATATATACTTTTAAATCTGCTCCTAACTTTTCTAGTGGTGCTTGCAATAAATTTTCTTTACGATGTATTGCTTAGCAGTTCATCACTTTTTAATACCGTCCATTTATTACTTTCACTATAATTTCTTCTACTTTCCACTTACCAATTTCATTTGATTTACTTAAACTTCCTGAACATAATATTTATATATCAGTATTAGAAATTTTTCTTGCATTACAATCCGATTTGGTGTTCAGAACGATGAAATATAACAAGCGTGATTGGTAATAAAGTTACATATAAGAACTTTTCTCTCATTTAATGACTAAGTCAACATCATTGTATGATACTTCACAGTTTAATGTTGAAATTTAATCTGAATTTCCCACCGTTGACTGAAAAGCGCTATTCACTGCAGTTCTGTTTGAAAGTTTAATGTAATTCATGGAGTTCACGGTACAGTATATCATAACGGCTCGTAATAGAGAAAGCACTTTGGAAATATAAAATAAATTCCATACATGAATAATTCTGAAGTATTGTTACGAATATATACGTATTTACTTCCGATGTATAGGGTAGGCTTGACTAATATTCTTTTTAATGTCAACAACAAATTTGATCTTGTATCGTGACTCTGAAGAACCAGAATAGATGAAAAACTATCTGTAAATATTTTAACTTTATAGCCATTTTCCAAAGCCCAGCCCGGAACGAAATTGTTAGATGGAACATATGCTTGAAAAACTGTATTATAGGTCTTTATTGTCAAACAATAATCATTAAAAAAAATTCGGCCTTTTAAGATGCACACGAAAAATTGTCTTTGATATGGCCTTTTAAGATGCACACGAAGAATTGTCTTTGATATGCTCCACAAATCTTCTTCAATTGTAGCATTATTTCACATTCGTCGTGTTTGTCTTTTATATTATCTTCCCCTTTTTTTATTTTCTCCCTATAAGAACTCTCGGCATTTTCCTCTTTAGATTTTGTGAATTATCAATGTTTATGTTGAATATGTTGCTTTTACAATTCTGTTATGATTGTTTCTTACTTGTTATAAATAAATATATAATATTTTAAGAAGAAAGTTAGCTACCGGAGGTTCTTAAAAATCGCCAGGTTCACTTGACATTTTTATTTTAATTAAAAACATTTCAGACATTAAAAGAATCTTGGGTATTGTAATTTCTATACAAAAGTACTTTTATCATCAAAAATATTAGACATGAAAGTATTTTAAGACTGAGCGACATCAGGCTTAACATTTAGAATTGCATAGTTTGGTCTGCTGTATACTTTAAAGAAATTTAAAACGTGGTATATGACAGTTTTAAAAGAGGCATTAAAGCTGTTCAATTTATCGAGGATTATGTAATCCTCAAATATACGTAGAGCTTCAATTCTTCATCATATGCATGCAAAATTTACTACGAGTTTGGCTGATGTTACCAAAAGCAGAGAGAAAAATTTGAAAAAAAGGAAAGTAAAGTAAAATCAACAAGTAATTTCTGGGGCCTAATCCCTGGTAATGGTACATTGGTGATGTTGGATAATTTCAGTTCTGGGAATTGGATAGTCTGCTGCTGTTGTTGGAGGTAAAGGATGTGTGGGTGGATATCCATATGGATCCCGTGGGTCTATTGCTGGAGTACTGCAAGAACTGGTGCCTGTAAAGAGTAGCTACTGCTGTTGAGAGAACTCATATCTTTGAATGTGATAATTTTTCTTTACTTGCTCTGATAGGGAAGTGACATGCCGTTTGGAACTGCTCTTCAGGATTTAAAAATTTTTTTGTAAGAATGGGGCGGGGGGCAAAGGTCTGAAACAGGTAGCAAGAATAGCTATTCCTAATTTTTTTTTTTTCAATTATAGTTACAATTACAATTACAATTGAATCTTCCGGGGTCTTTTACTTTTCGGATCGGGGGAATAATTTTCAAGTTGCTGAATGACTTCATTATCAATTTTATCAAGAATATGACAAAATTTTTCTGAGGCTTTGTTGATAAATTCCTTTAAAGAGATTAGCTTAATTGCATTTCTTATATCTTCATTTCGCTTATATACCATCCAGCATTGCATATTAGACGGATTATATTATTTTCTGGAATTTCAAGCATTCTGATATTTGAGTTGGCTGCTGCCCAAAAGATGGGGGAATCTGTAAAGATTTAACACCGAAAGAAACTATTAGACAAGTGATGCAAAATAACATGGGCGATTATCTACACTTAAGTAAATAGGAAAACGTATAATGAAATATAAAGTGACATCAAGTGTCTTATAATGTTGTATTGAGAAATGAATATGTTTATCAGCATTTCGTTACATTTCTTTGTGAATTTAGCTGTAAAAGCGTAATTTATAGGGGTATATTACTACTAATTTTTATTTATTGCTGAATCGTTGAGCTTATACTTTTAATATCATATCTGTAAATTTTCGTCACTCTCTTATACCTACTTAAAGTTCTCGAACACTCCGAAAATGTAAGCTTACTGAATGTCTTTTAATTAGTTTGTATTTTGATAAAAGACCTTCTATGGAGCAAATAACGGAATCGAGAATTGATGGTCGCAAACATCTTAATAAAAATTATTGTGCTTTGTCCAAATATTAAATTCATCCATATGGAGTTAGCCTCTGCAGAGCGATTGCAGCTTTTGTTCTAAAGAGATAAAGATACGGAGATTTTCCACTAGAGTTTGATAACTTATCGCAGCTTCGTTATGTTTTTATGAAAAGTACTCGAGGAAGAAGTCTGTAGTCTCTGGAAATCTCTTATGATATAGTACAAGATTAAGAACGGTAGGTGCTAAATTTTTAACATTGTAAAATTCTATTTTTAAACAAAGAAATGTTGTGATTCTAATTAACTAATCTGCTTGTTTATATAAAATACTAGCAGTACGCGCACGGCGATGCCCGTGAAATCAGGACTTCAACAAAATAAAAAAAAATCGCCCACAATGACA
Organism: Araneus ventricosus; assembly: GCA_013235015.1. Classification (NCBI taxonomy): domain Eukaryota; kingdom Metazoa; phylum Arthropoda; class Arachnida; order Araneae; family Araneidae; genus Araneus; species Araneus ventricosus. Next base: position 7,305 of record BGPR01031154.1, on the reverse strand, counting down.
CGAAAAAGTTTTCAAAACAAAATCAAAACTAAAGATACACATAGATTTTCCCGCTTATTTTTTCCGCGATAATAACATGTAGAAAAACAGTACAGAGTACAATAATCCAAAACAATATAAAAAAAATTGTTGCCCGTGGAATCAGGACTTCAACAAAATGAAAAAAAATTCTTAGAACATGATAAAAAGCTCCGAAGGTTATGACGTCACCTGACCCTTCATCAAAACAAATTGAAAGCTGCGTTCCGGAAGACTGTCGCTAAAGAAATTTCGCTCGACAAAAATAACTTTCATCTGCCCAGGAATAATTTAATTTAAAAAAACGGGAAAAGATATTTTAACCGTTCTTGTTTTAAATCAGAGAGAACCGTTCTAGTTATAAGCTGAAAAAAATTGAAAATAATAGTGTTATTAGAAAGTCGGATGCAACAAATTTAAAAACAAAACTAACATTTAGATGGTGAAACTGAGTATTTTTTAAAAAATTCTCAAAATTCAGTAAATTACGTTAGAAATTCAAAACTAACTTCATTCGAACGGAAATCGCGTGTTCTTTCCGATGGTTTATCTATTTTTGTCGTACAATTATTCGAAACCATTCTATTTTAAAATTAGTGCGAAAAATCAACCAAAACAACACAAACCATTAAATAAAAAAATTTCTAGATTAAAATTTAAAATTTCGGCTTCTAGGTGCATTCAGTCACCATTACGACTACCTGTGTACCAAATTTCATGGCTGTAAGTGCGATAGATTCGTCTGGACATCGCAGACAAACACACACACACACAAACATTGCCTTTTATAAGTATAGATATTTAAAATTCTTCTCATATATTTAGCATTTTATTTAACTTAGAGATTTTCTATATACAAATTAAACCATTCATGCTCATTTTTGTAATTCCAATAAAAGAAATTCTTCTAATTAGCGTATTAGCTAATATTTTATTTAGAATATCCAAATATTTAACCTGTTTATTTAACAGGAGTTGACATAAGAAGGTTAATTTAATTGTTAATTCATTTCTTAGTGTTCTAATTATTTTTGATTGAATGAAATGGAAACCATCTAAGGGAATATCTTAGAATATAGAGTTACTCTTTCGTAACTTAAGTGTGTTTTTTCAAGTGTAGCGCCAGAAGCATTTATAAACGCCTACTGCCTTTGACTGCTCGTCGATGAAGTTGATCACGCGTTGGAGCCCAATAATCAGCAGATGTTAAGCTTATGATTAGCTTTCATAATTTTTTAAAAAGTTAATTAAAATGCACAGTGAAAAAACTGCTTAGAAAATAAATTTGAATTTAGGAAATAAAGGAAATGCACTTGAAAATTAAAACAAATCTCTCTCTCTCTCTTTATATATATATATAACAAATAATAATAGCAGAATTGTAAGGCATCGTAATGAACACAAACATTCATTTATATATAATATTTTAAGTAGAAAATTAGTTATCGGATGTTTTTTTAAAATCGTCTAGTTCACTTGATATTCTCATTTTAATTAAAAACATTTCAGACAATAAAAGAATCATGGGTATAATATTTTTCTTTTCAAAAGTACTTTTAATATGAAAAATATTAGACATGAGAATATTTAAAGGATGAGCAACATCGGGCATAACACTTAGTATTGCATAAATTAGACTGCTGTAAATTTTAAAGTAATTCAAAATGTGGTTTATTACAGTTTTTAAAAAGGATTAAAGATTTTCATTTTATCCCGGATTATGCAGTCCACAAATAGCAATAGATCTTCTATTCTTCAATACATGCATGCCAGATTTACGTTTAAAATATCAATTGGATAATCCACGCTTTAGACTACTGTGCTTTCATCTCTCCACCAGCTGGCGCTGCTCCCGTATATGCAACACACGATTTTAACCTGTATGGAAAGTAGAAGAATATATCTACCATTTTTCAATCATTTTCTACCCGCTATTAAAAATTTTTATTTTTTAACTCTGCATTTCGTTATGTATAAAAGCAAACTGATTTTAGTCGGAAAAGCCATTAGCAACAATATGTTGGAGAAACAATCAGGGACGTGAAGCAGGCTGATTATTGAATAAGTTGCATATTCTTAGCGTACTATAGGTGTTACTGATAGTCGGATTAAAAGAAAAATTTCTACATACGGTAATCAAAGAAGTACTCAAGTGAAAAAATATATATAATTAGTTCAAAATCATGGGCGCTTTTATGAATAAGGTTTGGTATAAAATATTACACATGAAAAAATAATTCGTCGGAAACGAACTTGCAAAACATATTTTTTCAACATTAATTCTTTTAATTTAAAAAATATACAAAATATGTATTTTCAATCTTCATTTAAGGAATAATCTTGCGCTATACATACATGCCGAAATCTAGCTGATATCTGTCTATTAATATTCCCTTTGAACAGAGATCATGTTATATATAATAGCCGTAGATAATACAGGTTCTTGACGAATTCCGGAGTACCCGCTCCTCAAAAAGGGGATACCTCCATTCTTGACGAGTACCGATTCCAACATGGAGACAAGTATCTTTCAATGAGCTGTATAGGATTCATTTCAGCAGTGTGGAGGGCAGGGCGCGGTGAGTACATTGCAGCTTCTTAGAAGCTAGGTCCTTCGCACGGTAGATCTGAGAAGAACTGGAAACAGTTCTGAGAAAGTCAGGAGTCTAGCGGTGGCCAGAAGAGAAGATCTTGAGGCGGAGTGGAGGAGAGTGAAACTGTGAGAGCTTAACAGTGTATGGTTTTTATCTGAGGAGAGGGCCGTGGGAGAAAAAAGTCGGAAAGTGAGTAATGTAAACAAGCTGCGGGGAGAGGGACAAGGTGCATTACTATTACAGGAGAATATATCTCGGTCTTTTTATTTTAGGATCGGGGATATAATTAGGAATAAGTTGAATTGCTGCATTTTCGTGCGTGTCGACACTATTAAAGAATTTTGTTGCAATTTTGAGAATGTATTCTTTTAGAGAGGGGTAGTTAAGTGCTTTACGAATTTCGGTGTTGGAGATGTATCATTTTGTATTGCAGATTGACCGAATTACCGTGTGATATTGAACGTCAATGGTTTTAATGTTGGTTTTAGCGGCATAACCCCAGATCGGAGAGGCATAAGTTAAAATGGGACGCAAATAGGTGTTGTAAAAAATTAACTTCGTTTCCCTAAACATTTTAGATTTCCGAGATATTAATATTAAACGTTTACGCGAGGTGTCTCGGAATTTATTTTTAAGGTAGATAAAATGGGGTTTCCAAGTTAATTTGCCATCAAGAATAAGACCTAAATACTTACATTCCTGAGACCAGGGGATAATTTTGTGATGAATTTTAATGGGGGGAAAACTGGAGTAACTACGCGCATTAGCAAACATAATAGCTTCAGTTTTTGAGACGTTGATTTCTATTTTCCATTTAATGAACCAGTTCTCAAGTGCTTTAAGATGGCGATTAAGAGCAGTTTGAATATATTTGGGATTTTTGTTCCGGGCAAGTATTGCTGTGTGGATTGCGTACATGCATAATAAAGTATTGAAATGTTTGGGAATGTCATTAACTTTCAGGACAAAAAGAGTCGGGACAATTTTAGACCCTTGAGCCACGCCTGCATTAATGTTTTTGGTTCTTGAGCGTTCATTCTTGACTCTAACTGCAAATTTTCTTTCTAGTAAACAAGAATCTATTAGCTTAACAAGGTATTAGAGGGTCTTGAAGTGTATAAGTTTATGGATAAGTCAATCTTGCCAGACCCTGTCAAACGCTTTCTGGATATCGATGAAAACAGTCCCTGTTTTCTGTTTATTGGCAAACCCCTCTGTGACGTATTCAACGACTCAAATAAGTTGGTAGGAGGTAGATAGTTTTTCACGAAAGCCAAATTGTTCATGAGAAAGTACGTTATTTTCCTTAAGTTAATTATTGAGTCGTTTTTGGACGTCGTTTGGAATAGGGAGATAGCTGGTTGTATCCGTGGGGTCTTTCCCTGTGAACTGAGATCATGTTATATATAAAAGTCGCAGAGAATTCGGAGCAACTGCAATGATGGGCAAGTGCAATGTTTTAAATGTTCTGGTAGTTTTGTAGTTATTATTAGGAAATGTCTACGGATAAAGTTATTACAAGTTTCGCTGAAGTTATCAAAAGCAGAGAGAAAAATATGAAAAAAAGGCAAAATGAATCTGAAAAGGTTAACACCGAAAGAAACTATTACACTACTGATGCAAAATAACACTTGCGATTATATACGGTTAAGTAAATAAGAAAACATATAATGGAATATAAAGCGACATCAAGTGTCTTATAATGTTGTTTTGCGAAATAAATATGTTTATCATTCCGTTACATTTCTTTGTGAATTTGGTTATAAAAGTTTAATGTATATGGGTATATTCGTACTAATTTTAATTTACTGCTGAATCGTTGAGCGTATACTTTTAATATCGTATATGAAAATTTTCGTCACTATGTTATACCTACTTACAGATCTAGATCTCTCCGAAAAGGTAAGCTTATTTTTCTATCGTTGTGTATTACTTCCCACATACCTCCAGTTCCGTACTGAATTCATACTCACATTGATGCAAATATTAATAAAAATTGTCGCTAATTACTTGTATTACCAAACATATATCGATAAATTACGAAGTCTTCCAGCAAGTCTCAGAGTAGATGCCGTGTGGATATCCACGAGACACCGAGGATTTTAATTCATGAAGAATCATACCCCGTCATCATCATTGACTTGATTCAAATTCTTACGACTTAAATATTGTAAATTCAGATTTTTTATACAAAAAATGTTATATTTAAAATAGTGGTTAATCTTTGTTTAGCAACTATGTATGTATATTACATTACGAAATGTTTCTACGGATCCTTTTCCAGTCTTTCTTTTTAACCAGCTCAGGGCATGACAATAGAAGGCGCACAACTTGCCGTCCGTCTTTCGCTTCTTGCACATACTCCGATGGATGTCGGTCGACATTTTGTCGGCGATGCCTTGCTTGCTTATTTCAGCGTGGTCATTCATTTAAGCGTAGGCTTACCATACGTCCCGGATTAACCCGGACAGTCCTTGTTTTTTTGTGCTGTCTGGGGTTTGAGAATTTCATGACTGGCGAGGATTTCTTCCTTTTTTTAAAAAACAAAAAATTTAAACCTATATGTTCGACATCGCGTTTCTAAACATTATCTTGCTACTGTGCCGTGCATCTCTCAGCCGACCATGGAGCAAGAGCTGATGTCGATTTTGACGGAGGAGAGGCTACCGGTTTCGTCACAACTTTTTACTTAAGTCATTTAGCAACACAACAGGGGCAATGGCTGTGCTTACGTTGTTTCCGTTTAATTTTAAAAATATGCCCAAGGTTGGACCCCGAAAAAAGTAGTAAGCCTATTGAAGCGTTGCTCTCGAATACGGACGTTTTTGATTGTGCCAATAAAAGTGTATAAAAAAATTAATGCAATCGTGTTACTGTCGCATAGCAGAGACTATCGATTTCTTCCTTCACAATACCTTATTATCATAATAATTCAAATCCAATTAAGAGTTCAGGAATATATAACATGAAGCGATAAAAAAATTCTATTCATCTATAGCGAATATCCAACATGTCATCATTTAAGTTGGTTTTCGTACGAATGAGGGCGCTGCGATCGTTTATGAAACTCTGGAGCGGAAGCTCTACATATTTGGCACAAGACGTTGCAAACGCCAGTTTAGAACAGTGATTACTTCTCTTCGATGTTTTAAATCCCACCGAAGTGGGATTCCAAAAATTGGCATAGGCTCATTAAGTTGTTCCTCTCCACGGTAATCTTTAGTAAAAGGCGAAAGATTAGCACGTTATTGAAGAGAAACCAGAGCATAAATGAACAAAATTTTCAAATTATATATAAAATATAATGTTTCTTTAATAGTGGGAAATTAAGATTGTGCATGTATAGTCGAAAATATCTGGTTTGTGTATACTTCTGTAATTGGTTCTTCTTTATTCCATATTATTTTATTTTATTCCTTTCCGAGGAATAAAAATAAAAATTCATTTACAATATCGACTAAGTATCAATAATCTTTCCATATTCTTTGTACATAAGTTACATGTGTCAGCCAATTATGCTACATTACTACAACTTTTAAATACTGTTTTAAACGTACAAACTGGAGGGGGGGGGCAAGGAAAAACTTAGTCGCTGTGGTCTTTCATCTTCCGTTAGCTGAAAAATAAGGGAGTAGTGACATGATCAACTGTAGTCTCCTAAGTATAAATATTAAGTCCTTGGAAAATACAAGTAAAGATTAGGGCACGGATATCTAGTAAAAGAGAAAGGAGAGAAGAATAGAAGAAAAATCTATATCACGAGTTAGCTTTGAGAAAAAGCTTTTTCAACTAAAGGCAATCAGTCTGCATCGAGAAGGGGGGGGGGGGCGCTGTAAACCGAAAGGCAAAGACCTCAAAATTTCTTTTTCTACCACTGCGCTCGACATAATCCCAAGCACTTACATCAGTTTGCAATGAAAAACTAATAACGCACATATTTCTTTCCTTCAAGTATGCCAATTTCATTAAAAAATTTAGCAAAAATTATAAGAACCTATTTGTAATGAAATTTGCGTCCGAATGTAAAAGAATAAATTCAAACTTTCTTTTAAACGAATTTAATTTAATATTTTTTCTTCTATTTCGATGAAAAGTGTGCCTTTACATTTTTACCTTCAATTAATATTTGTATTACCATTCCTATCGAGAAATAACCTAGTTGATAAAATTCAATTTTTAGAGAGATTACAGCGCCCCTAGTGTTGAAAATGAAAATTACGTTCCAGGAAGGGTTAGGTGATGGCTGCCAATAAAGATAATTTTATAATAGAAAGTTTAAGCAAATCGCTCTGCTGGTTTTACTAGGCTCAGAAATTTTCACCGAAAATGAAGTTAGAAATTCATATTAAATTAGATTTACCCAACGAACTGACTCTACTTGCATTCTAGTCGTAAATAAACGAACTACTAATGTGCCATATCACTGCAGAGGATATTTATACTTTTCAGTTTGATAAAGTTCTATCTACGTTTCCTCTGGGAAAAGGTTCTATCACTGAAGATGATATTTATACTTTTCAGTTTTATAAGGTTCTATCTGCTTTTATTGTGACCACTGATCATCTGTATAATTATTCAAGCAGGCTGTGGCTGAGTGAGCTTTAATAGAGACTTGTGCTCATTATAAAAGTTTTATGCACTGTTTTATAATAGAATTAAGTAAAATTCACTACCATGGTAACATGAAAAATAA
>BGPR01031153.1:0-12594 GCA_013235015.1 Araneus ventricosus | reverse complement strand
TTTTAAGACCTCATCCTCCCCCTGACCAAAATCCTAGATTCGCCACTGACCATCGTAACTGCCCTCTCAAAAAAAATGATTAATCTGTTTTCTGTCTTTTCAGAGTACCACCCAACTTGCGCAGCGTGGTGTACTGCACAGCCGTGAGCCACGGTGGACAGGAGGTGTGGGATTTCTTGTGGGAACGCTACAAAACGGCGCAAGTGGCATCCGAGAAAGACAAGTTTATGTACGCCCTGGCTTGCGCCAGAGAGCCATGGCTTCTCACCAGGTGAGAAGCTCTTTTTAATACCTTCTCTTTCAAATTACTACTGGCATTAACCCAGATAGCAAAGAAGGTTGCCATTTCACTTTCCATAGGCTGTCCGCGAAAGCATTTCTGCACAAACCGTTTCGGAAATCATTCCCGCAAAATTGACGAAGGAAAGCTTTTTATGAGCCACCTGTCCCATCGTGTAGCCTGTAGCCCCTTCCGGTATAGTGGTTAGTGTGCTTGCCTGCCAACTCTATGAACACGGGTTTGATCCCCGGCTCAGAGTAATTTGAAGCTTTGTCACCATCTACAAAGAAATTGTCCCTGTAAGTTCAATTAAAAATCAATTAAATTTATTGAAATTAATAATCAAGCTTTGATTAATTAAGATGATCAATTAATTGACATTCCAGATAACTCTAAGTTGGACTAAGATGACGTCAGAAGAAGGGGGATATAAAAAGGGGTTGGACCCCTCTGTAGGAGTACGGCTTCGGAGGGGGAAGGGGGTTCTATTTTGTCCGCCGAAAGAGGGCTCTTATCAACCTTTTGAAAGTTTGAAACAAGCTTATAACAGAAGCTTGGGGAAATCTTTCTAAAACCGTTACAGAAACTCTTGTTTCTTGTTGAGTCGCGAACCTTTCCGCTACTTTGCCGAAAGGTCCAACCCTTGCCATGGAAACCTTTGTGACAACCCTTTACCCTTGCCGACGGCAAGGTTTCCAAAACCTTTTAGACAAGCTTTCTTTGCTATCTGGGAAGTTACAACTGATATTTCAAGATTTTAGAAGTAGTGGTGAGTAGTTTGGTTATTTTCAAAAATTTAAACTAAGTGAGTCATCATTTGTCGGTGGGATCTGGTACTAACACGAATTGCCTCAAGAATGGATTATACGAGGGTCATCCAGAAAATAAAGACCGTTTAGTTATACAAAATGAAAAACACAATATTTAAGGGAAAAAACAGTTCTGTTACATACCGGAAGCTTCCTTCACTTCTCTACATAATCTCCTCCTACATTCATACATTTGTCGCATCTGTCCACGAGCTTCAGAATTCCCATGTCATACCCTTCTGCCGCCAGATCATTAAGTCAGGTGTTCACTGCATTCAAACAAAAGATAGTAAAGGTGTTCTTCTGGTGGATTTCATGCCAAAACGCACTACGATCAATGCAAATCGTTATTGTGAGACTCTAAGAAAACTACGGCGAGCCATCCAAAACAGGAGGCGAAGAATGCTTTCTGGAGGAATTGTGCTTCTTCACGACAATGCCCACCCTCGCACTGCTGCTGCAACTCAAGAATTGCTGGATCATTTCGGATGGGAAACTTTTGATCATCCACCCTATAGTCTGGACCTTGCACCTAGCGATTTCCATCTTTTCCTTAAGCTGAAAGAGTTTCTGGGCAATAAATGTTTTGGAAGTGATGAAGAGTTGGAGAATGTTGTGACCACAAGGCTTAAAGAAATGGCGGCGGAAGAGTATGCCATGGGAATTCTAAAGCTCGTGGACAGATACGACAAACGTTTAAATGTAGGAGGTGATTATGTAAAGAAGTTAAGGAAGCTTCCGGCATGTAACAGAATTGTTTTTTCAAATAAATATTGTGTTTTTCATTTTGTATAACTAAACGGTCTTTATTTTCTGGATGGCCCTCGTACATTTGTCACGGTTTGCTTGCTATTCCGTTTTTAAAATCGTTATTCCTTTTTTTGAGGGGTCTGGACGCTTTGCTTCTCACTATTCGATGATTGGAAGAGACCAAAGTCATGCTCTGAGATCGTGTATTAAAGAGAAGATACCAGATGGTTAGTCCCATCTCACGGAAAAAGTCCACCGAGGAATTCCATTGCCACATAACTGTACATAATAACACATACATCAACACAATAACACACATACATACATATACATAGAAATACATACAAAATAATACATACAAAAAAGTAATACATACAAAATAATACATAAAAAAAGTAATACATACAAAATATACATAGTAATACATATACATACAAAATATACACATACATACATATACATAGTAATACATACAAAATAATACATACAAAATAATTCATACTAAAATAAAACATACAAAATAATACATACTAAAATAATACATACAAAATAATACATACTAAAATAATACATACAAAAAAGTAATACATACAAAATATTATACATAGTAATACATACAAAATATACACATACATACATATACATACACATACATAGTACATAGTCACATAATTGTACAGTAGCGAAATGTATGAATTTAAAAATAAATATACCCTTAGCAACAAAATTCAGATGTGAAATGAAAGTTAAATATTTGCATTTTATCATGAAGAAAAATACCTTTATGGGATCAAGAACGGTACTTCGTACTTTTCTTCCTCGCCGCTTCTTTCCTTTACAATATTACACGTATCCTCAAAACTATTTACCCTCAAATTGATGCATGAATAAAAGGAAATGGAAATTTTAATTGGAAGATTAATATGAGCTCCAAATGCACGTTCTTCGACGATGTAACTTTCGTTGTTTTTGCAAATGGCCATCGCAGTGAAAGCACGTTGTTCACCAGTCTATTACTCTAACTCGACTTAACATGATAAAAAAAAAACAGCGGGAGTGGCCTCCCCGAAACTTTCTCGCATACGACCAGTAATGTGGGGTGGGTAAACACCCAGTGGGTAGGTAAATATTTTTGGGGTATTTACCCAAGGCCTGGGCATTTTGAGAAAAAAATTATGAATGGTGATTTACAATGAAACACAAAAATTTATGAATTCCCTAAAACTTAATATTTTGCAAAAAAATGCGTATGTTCTCAATTTTTACGCGCGCTGAGGGTACCACAACTTTATTTAACGTTTCTGAGTACGAAATCTTACTATAGATATCACACACGATTTCACCATACATTTCATCTAGAGAATGTCAGAACGAATCGTTTTAGAGGGTTGCCATAATTTCCGAAAGGCTCGTTTGCCACTCGCTACAATTTCCTTCATAGACTGCCAAGGTTAAAAGCCAACCATGCTAACTTGAGTAAAATAAGCGAAACCCTCGCCAACACACAGTCGCAATGTGCATTTTGAACCAAATATGCAATTTGGACAACTTTTTTTTAAACAGATTGAAACGAAAATTGGTCACAAATCTACAATTGAGGTTACAAGGCCACATACCAAATTTCATACATCTAAGTCATTATCTTAAAGAGTTATTGTATTCAAAAGTTTGCGATTATGCAGACCGACAGACAGTCAACCCTTCGACAGAGTTGGCCCAAAATTTTATACGGACCTACATTCATGATGATAAAACTGTGTACCAAATTTTATCCATCTAGCTATTCAAGTTTTTGAGTTATAGTGTTCACGTGAACGCAGACAGACAGACTTCCCGCAGACGGATTTTGTCCAAAATTTGATGGAAACCTACAAATTTTTTGTAAAGACCACATACCAAATTCCATCCCCGTAGCTCTAATAGTTTTCGAGTTATCGTGTTCACAGACAGATATAATTCCCAAATTGTGTTTTTCGGACTCGGAGAGGTCTGACACGTGGAGATTCGTCAAAATCTCGAGTTCGAATTTTTTGACGATTACAATACTTTCTCCTTGTGTACTTCGTATACGAGAAAGTAAAAACGTTATAGAAGTAAGTAGTAATGTTGTAACTTGCGGGGCAACTCCTGCTTTTTTGTATAATTTGCTATTTCTAGTGTAGCAAAATCAACAGTTTCGCTATTTATTTTCGCGTATTTGGGGCAGCATAGCCATGCTTGTGTCTGGGGCCAGGACACCCAAAAATTCATTCACTCGCCCTTTTCATTCCCGATATTTAACACTCTTTGCAATCTATCTCCTCAGCAGGAGTGGCGTTAGAGTTCCTCCGACAGGGGGCACGGTCTTCCCGACATTGAGCACTACCTGCTGTACAAGAGGAGGATATACTCACTTCGGCAGTGCATCTACTAAAATTTAAACGGTACAAGGGTAGGATGTATTGATGACCCTCTCAATTTTTGTCAGATTTTTACTTATCTACTAGTTGAATAGCCCGTTGCGTGAATGGGTTACAAAAATTTGTCGCGACCGGGGGGGACACTGACCCTCCCGGACATCCCACTGGCGCCACCCCTGCTTTTCAGGTTTGATTAGAATTCCCGTTATCAATAAGTCTGCGAAGATGAAGATGTAAGAGACCACTGTGTAACTGATTGCTGTAGTGTTTGGCTACCGTTGGCGATGGTTGATCGGACGCTTGGCGCAACTCCTTGCCAGTCTAAGGGTTGCTTTATGTAAACGAGTCAGTTTTGAGTGACGACCTCGAGAAGCGAGGTGAGATATTTAGGCCTAGTTGTGGTCGTTATCTTTTTTGGAGTAGCTCTGGCTTTTAATGTGCAAAGTACCGCATTGTATCTTTTATGTGTGTTGCTTGTCTTGTGTGTGTCTAAGTCTGAATAGAATTATTTTTCTAAAATCTGGTGTCTTCATTTCAAAAAGACAGCAACAGATAACCCTTTGATAAAGGCTTTTCATATCACCAATGGCTGTCTTGGAAATCTGTCAACCTAGTGTGAAAATGTTGCACAGAACAAAAGATCTTTCCCAGATAGCACGTAAGTTTGCAGCAAGTTTGATTTTGACTTGATATTCCCTTGTCATGGCAAAATTTGACGCGTCAAACTTGAAACGAACTTGTAGCAAGTTCGCTGTGACAACTAGCGCCACCCTCGCTTGCAACGCGTTTGCCACAAGTTCGATGTGACAAATAGCGCCACCTCCCTTGCAAATCAAACTTGCTGCAAGTTTGCAAAACAAGCTTGATGCAAAGACAGCACAAAGAGATAATTATCTTTGTCTCTGTTTTAAAAAAAACATCCGATTTTTAATAGCATCTCCTAGACCGTCCTTCTTTTTATTAATTCAATAAATCAATGATAATTTGTAAAAAAAACTAACTTTTTATTAAAAAAAATTTTGAAACATTTTCCATTTTTTTACTAAATATATCACTCGCACTTTAAAGAAAACTATATCGCCTTTTTCTTAATGTTGAAATTTTAACGTTTATAAACAAAATTAAATCTAAAAAACAGTCAATGTTTGTTGAAAAATCATAACTATGACATTTTGTCCCATTTTAAAGTAATTACTTTTGAACTCTAATTTCATAATTTATTCTACTAGCAAAACGTGTTGTTAGCGAAAATCGCTCTCTCTCTTTGACTTCAAATCATATTCTCAACTCAAAAATTTAATGAAATCAAGAAAAAAAGTTTAAAATAAATCGTATACGAATCGAATCGACCGATGTATTAGCGAAATCTATCTTTTCCTCTCGTAGCCGAGCTGGTCGAGTGGTATCGCCGTCTGTCTACTAAGCAGTAAGTCGCGAGTTCTATCCCAGGTTGTGTTCGTACTCTGTTTTTGCTATAATTTGCAATGAGTTTGCACGACAAGCTTGTGGCAAGCTTGCTGCAAGTTCGTTCCATGGTGACTTCGAAGCTTTCGTTAACTTGCTGCAAACTAATATTGCTATCTGGGTTGTCACTAATATTCAACATTGTAGCGGTTACAATTCACTGCCTTCACCTTTTTATGGTAGATGGCGCTACAAGAGCCATCCGGGTTTTTCCCATGATGCCTCTCTCTCTTCTTCTTCTGTGTACTTGTCTTGTGTGTTGTTTTTCTCTGTCTTGCGTCTTGTACCTTTTAATGTACTGTGTCGTGGAACTTAGCCATATAATAAAAATGGTTCCTGAAATTGAATTAATTCTGCAACAGCGGCATTCCATATAAACACGAGTCTCGTCCCTCTACAACATAATCAAAATCTGAATGAAAAAAGAAATAACAGAGACATAGACTAAACAAGCCATTAGTCTTCTCCAATAGCTTTCACTGCAGACCATTTTTAGATTCTATGTATTTTTTACACAGGGTGGTTATAAATAATTGGACCCATTTCAAAAATTAATAAAAAAGCTAATAATGTTACAACTACGTTTTTTCTTTTAAATGAGAACGCATTTTTAAAAAATTTATTTCTCCATATATTTATCGCGCCGTTGCGGGGAGCTAGGCGTATGTATGACCGTTTGTCTGCATTCATGTGAACACTATAACTCAAAAACTTGAATAGCTAGATGGCTAAAATTTGGTACACAGTTTTATCATCATGAATGTAGGTCCGTATCAAATTTTGGACCAAATCCGTCGAAGGGTTGATGGTCTGTCAGACTGTATAATCGCATACTTATAAAAATTTTGTCTACTAAACCCTTTGGCTTAGATAAATAAAAATTGGTATGACGGTTGCTAAGATTAATTATAGATCTGTGCCCAAATGTCGTTTCAATAGGTTAAAAAACGTTCAAATCGCATAATTAATTTTTTTAATCCGATTCTCCATACGCATGCGTACTGGTAGCAATCTCTGTGCACGCGGAAGGATTATTTCACTTTGTCCTTGAGCCGGCAATCGCAGAAGTGTGTGATAGATGGGTTTTAATTGGTACGCAACTCTTTGAATTTGATTCTTTACCTAAATATTTTACAATCACTATAATCTACAATGAAAAACCTTCTGATAGTCATTGGATTCTGGGTTACGGTAGGTTCGAATTTTTTTATCCATACGGGGGCAGGGGAAACAGCACCTTTTTACTTTCTCGTATACGGAGTATACAAAGAGAAAGTATTATAATCGTCAAAAATTTCTAACTCGAGATTTTGATGGATCTCCACGTTTTAGACCTCCCTCAGTCCGAAAAACACAATTTTGGAATTATGTCTGAGTGTCTGTGTGTCTGTCTATGAACACGATAACTCGAAAACTATTAAAGGTCCGAGGATGAAATTTGGTAGGTGATCTTTACACATAATTTGTATGTTTCTATCAAATTTTGGACAAAATTCGTCTACGGGAAATCTGCCTGTCTGTCTGTCCGCGGTCATGTGAACACTATAGCTCAAAAACTTGAATAGCTAGATGGATAATATTTGGTAAACTTTTTTATCAACTTGAATGTAGGTCCGTATAAAATTTTGGGCCAAATCCGACAAAGGGTTGACTGTCTGTAAGTCCGTATAATCGCATACTTGTTTTGCTCAAGTTAGTATGGTTGGAGTTTGACCTTGTCCGTCTACGAAGGAAATTGTAGCGAGCCGCAAACACGCGCTTCGGAAATTATGACAACCCCAAAACGAAACTTCATTCTGACATTCTCCAGATGGAAGGTATGGTGGAATCTTGCGTGATACCTGGTAGTAAGATTTCGCATTCAAAAATGTTAAATAAAGTTGTGGTACTTCAGCGCGCGTAAAAATTGAGAACATACACAATTCTTTTTACAAAATATTAAGTTTCAGGAATTAATGAACTTGATATGTTTCATTGTAAATCACCATTCATAATTTTTTCTCAAAATAACCAAGCCTTGGATAAATACCCCAAGCATATTTACCTACCCACTGGGTGTTTACCCATTCCAAATTGCTGGTCGTATGCGAGAAAGTTTCGGGGAGGCCACTCCCGCTGGTTGGGGAAGTATACGAGAAAGTTTTCGCATTCACGCCGAGATGTTTTCATTGAACCTTAAACCATATCAGGTCGTCCCTTTCATATGAGTAATTGGTACTAATCCTTTCTTAAGATTACCTTAGGTTGATAAATTATCTCGACTGTAATTTCAAGACATGCCTTGCTTTTCAGGTACTTGAACTGGAGTTTGACGTCTGATTCCGGCATCCGTCGTCAGGACGGTAGCTACGTCTTCCGATCTGTGGGAGCGAAACTCTATGGACGAGATCTCACCTTCAATTACATTCGAGACAAATGGGACGTTATCTTCCAAAGGTGAGTTGCCTATTTCAATAATGAAATTCGAAATTTCATTCATGCCCTAAAATTCTCACTAAACCTAAAATATTCTTTCGGTTTCAGGTATGGGAAGTCCTTCTTCGCCATCAGTGGTTTACTTAAGTCGGTCACCTCATCACTTAATACAGAATTCGAATTATCTCAGGTATGACCCTTTTTAGTTAAGGGGAGTCAGTACTCGATATACTTTCAAAAATTCGGTTTTTTGAGTTTTATAGGTTTTAAATCTCCATTTCGAGACCATTCCAACGATATAAGATTTTCGCTCGTGTTCATATTAGATTTAAGGTATCCGAACACGTTGAAAAGTCGATTTTCGACCAAAATTCCAATTTTTTAATTTTTGATGTTTTGGATAGTTAATTTATTTACCTTTCTAAAACATATTTACTTTTGTCGGTACGTTAATTAGAAGATGAGATATTGCTTTATAACAAACCGAAAACCGGAAGTGGGCGTTTAATTAACCGAAAGTTGTCATTTAATGGGACAGAAACCTGTCAAAAACTCTTTTAAACTGCATTTTTTCAAGTTAATATGATGTCAGTATATTTTTAGGTAATTTTTTTTAAGTTTAGATACTTAATTGGAACGCATGGAAAAAATAAAATTTGATTTTTCTCAAATTATGATTTTATTTTAAATTTAGATTTTATGCATATTTCACAAACTTCAAACATGATAACTCAAGATATTATAATTCGAATTGTTCTGAAATTTTGTGAACACTTTCTTCAAATGTTTCTTTAGTGAATGTACTAGAATAATGTATATTGTAACAATATTTTTTTAATTATGGTCTTTTATTTGAAAAATGACATCGAAAATTTGCTGAAAATCTTATAATGATTGTTCGATTAGCTCTAAAATTTTTATTTATCCAAAGAATGTTAAGATTCTAGTACAAGCACTAGTCCATAGTATGTAGTTTATTTTAGTGTTTATTTTATTTGAATTATTACAAAAATTTGACCTGTAGCATGTTTGAAGTTTTTGGGAATTTCCTCTGAGAAGCAGCAGAAATTTAAGATTTTTGTAAATTTGTAATAATTTATACTCAAAAATCATACTCTAATATTAATCTTTATTAAATTTGAATCTAAAAAACATATTTTGGTGTTTCTATTTCACAATTTTTAAAAAAAAGTACTCCGAACGTGTTCCGATACCTTAAGTTAAAATAAACTTTTAAAAAATGTCAACAGATTAATGTAGCACGAGATTTTTACTTTTAACTTGAATTGTCTCAAAATGGTATTTTTGAAACTGTGTACCTTTTTCTTAAAATCTACCTTATAAATGCTATTGACATTTTTACCACCTATTCTATACATATAAATGTATATGCTGATGTGAAATTCTTTTCTGATATTCCAAAAATATTTCTTAATCGTGCTGATCTCGTGTTAGAAAATGGCATTTTTTGAAAAATTCGTAGAGACATTCAGTTAAAATTTAATGAAAAAACAAGCTATATTTATTTAAGAATTTCACCTCAATATACACTATAAAATCCGACTGCATGTATGTCCATCTATCTTCTCACGAACCGCTGAATGGTTGACAGCTCCGAAAGTACCAAAAGATGGGGAATAATCCAAGGAATCCCTTTCGACCTTTTAAATTTCGAAATTTTAATTATTAAAAAAGATATTAATTAAAAACTTATTTACAACAATACTTTTCATTGTTGCAGCGCAATTGAAATCGTTTCCATTGTTTAATTATAATTAATTAATTTCAATTTAATTTCATATTTAATTGCGTGTTTCTCTTTCATTGTTGAAAGTAGCAACAATACAGTATGGACCCCTCAACAATACAATATGGATGGCGTTGTGTGCTGTTTTTGGTAATTGATACAAAGAAACAGGGAAATCAAAATTGTTCAAATAGGGTTTTCACTAAAAATATTTTTTTCGTGAGATTTATCTTTGAGATTTTATGTATGTAGTGCATCTTACTTCATATGCATCCCGAGCAACGCTGGTTTATCTAAGCGTTTGTGTCACATGACCTCACTTCTTCTCTCCATCAGGGAATGACGCATTATTCAAGATAGCCCGTGCAACGCTGGGCCGTCATGCAGCTACTATAGAGATAAATTTCTACTTACACTGTATAAAAAATTTCAATGCTCACTCACTCATGTTTTATGTATACAAAAAAATTAAGTATTTTAAAACACGCTTTTATTTGTATTTTAAAAAGTAGGAAATAATTTTTGCATTAAAAATATGAAGACCAGAACAAAATTTCAAAAACATGAGCTGTGGATGCAAGTAATCGAAGTAAATTGGAACTCTGATCTTGTTTTAACATATTTTTAATTTTTAATGCAAATTTAGGTATTATCTTCCTTGTGAAACTTTTATAGCACTTTTTAAATTTTAAAATACATTTTTATAGTATTTTTGGGGCGTCTAGTGCTTTTGCGATTTTGTTTTGATGCCCATATTTCTAATATGGAAAATTATTTTATCCGCATTAGTACACTAGTGTGTTTTTAACTTTTTGTTTTTATTATTTTCTACTTTTTAGTGTTTAATGTATTTCATAATCATAAATACTCTGGTATTCAAATTGGTACTTACGTATTAACGCCAACGCAGCTACAGATTTGGCGGTTTTTAAGTATTAACGCCAACGCAGCTACAGATTTGGCGGTTTTTAAGTGCCGCCAATCTCTTTATTGGCGCATTACCTCCAATCTGTAGCTGCGGTGGCGTTAATACGTAAGTACCTTCAAATGTTATGTTCCAAACACATTTTTCTCAATTATTCAATTAAAATTGATGTCCTATTCAATTTGGACAATTGTTTACGTAGCGTAAACATCTACGTTACGTTAGGTCTCTTTTGAACATTTAAAAGTACCGTCTTTTAAGGAAACGTGAAACTGACCATTTTTCTTATTTGAGATTTTCATATACGAAAACTGACTTCTTAGCAGGAAATTTTCACGATTGATTGATTAGAAACATGAGTTATCGGAATCGTCTAGACGATGAATTAAGTTGGAGGGTCGTCTGTAAATTTTTTTCTGATCCATCTTAAGCGGACGTCGCTCGATTTATAAGGTAAGGTTAACTGTACGTACATCACGAGAAAGACCGTCCACCAAGAATTATGACACCTGTTGATGATAGATACGTGTCCTTAAATTTACAAACGCTATAGAAGGCCAATGGCTGGAAAATTCTTTTGAAACCTGTTTGCCGCGACTGGGACAATAAGCTCTATGCAAACTGTCTACAAGCACCTGGCTGTGAGGGCCTTTACGCTTGTCGATCGGTGGTAACCCTTCCCCTCAACACACGGCATATGATATCCCGCTAATTGTGGATACAAGAACACTGTTTTGGGACACAGAAGTATTAGGCCCATGACCTCTTCATTGATGAGTCCAGACTCAATACACAGATTTATTCTTGATGAATATTGATATGGAGAGAGCGCGGTGCTTGCTATTCACCCCTCCAACATAAAGAGACTCAATCCACAGAGTTATTCTTGATGAATCTTGATATGGAGAGAGCGCGGTGCTTGCTATTCACCCCTCCAACATAAAGAGACTCAATCCACAGAGTTATTCTTGATGAATCTTGATATGGAGAGAGCGCGGTGCTTGCTATTCACCCCTCCAACATAAAGAGACTCAATCCACAGAGTTATTCTTGATGAATCTTGATATGGAGAGAGCGCGGTGCTTGCTATTCACCTCAACATAAAGAGACTCAATCACACAGTGGTGCTTGAAGAAGTCTTGATATGGAGAGCTTTTGGTGCTTGCTATTCACCCCTCAACATAAAGAGACTCAATCCACAGAGTTATTCTTGATGAATCTTGATATGGAGAGCTGGTGCCTTGCTGTCACCCCTCCAACATAAAGAGACTCAATCCACACAGTGATTCTTGAAGAATCTCTGATATGGAAGGCGGTGCTTGCTATTCACCTCCAGCATAAGGAGCTCATCCACAGAGTTGTGCTTGATGAATCTTGATATGGAGAGAGCGCGGTGCTTGCTATTCACCCTCAGCATAAAGAGACTCAATCCACAGAGTGATTCTTGAAGAATCTTGATATGGAGAGCACTGGTGCTTGCTATTCACCCCTCCAGCATAAGGGAGCTCAATCCACAGGATTCTTGATGAATCTTGATATGGAGAAGGCGCGGTGCCTTGCTATTCACCTCCAACATAAAGAACTCAGTACACAGTGATTCTTGAAGAATCTTGATATGGAGAGAGCGCGGTGCTTGCTATTCACCCTCAACATAAAGAGACTCAATCCACAGAGTTATTCTTGGTGAATCTTGATATGGAGGCGCGGTTCTTATTCACCCTCCAGCATAAAGAGACTCCAATCCACACAGTGATTCTTGGAAGAATCTCGATATGGAGAAGAGCGCGGTGCTATTCACCCCTCCT
>BGPR01031152.1:0-18220 GCA_013235015.1 Araneus ventricosus | reverse complement strand
TGGCTTAGTGGCAATAACTCGGTTTCTGGGCCGGAGGGTTCTAAGTTGGTAATCCGATTTTACTGAAATCCGTCTTGTATGGGGCCTGTTGCACGTTAAATCATACATAGTGGCCAAACGTCCTCCCTCTGGTGTGGTGCGTAAGTTTCAAGAGGGGGTGCCATCTCATGTGTCGTTCTCGTCATCTGACTTCGGTTCAAAATGACGAGGCCCGTCCCAAAACAGCCCTCGTGTTACCTCAAAACTGTATGTTAATATAGCTAAACCTTCTTGATGGTGTCGCTGGTTAAACGACGAAATTCAGCTTGCTTATCGGAAAATGTTTACTTACACGTCGAACCTTCAGTGGAATCGGGTTTAGAACCTGAAACCCTCCCTCCTCGTAGTCGAGACTAGGCCACCAGGACCCTTGAATCATTAAAAGATCATGTTTTATCTGAAATATTTAAATTAAAGATATTACATGCGAAATCTGGTACGTAATAATTTTACTGGTTTGCTTTCATGGCTAAATACAACAAATACACTAAATGTGTAGTGTGTACATCTTCACGCATTTAACTTCATTTTAAAAATGTAGCAAAAAACCCCGTAAAACTAATAGAAGAATAAATATCTTATAAATAAAATATTTCTATGATAAAATGTATTCTTTCATCTTGAGAATTGTGGATACGTGTTCTTCAATGGCTAAATTCTTCGGAACTGTTATGTCATTTGCCTTCTTTCTAATTTACGGGTCAGTAAGAGTGTACGAAAACATCCGTTACCGTTAAAAACGCAAACTATTAAGCATGAATTTGTTAAGCTCTTCTCACAAAGCACTTTATACTAAATCATCCAAACAGCTCAAACACCTACATGTATGCCGGTTTGTTTCAATGCTGCCTATCAGTACGTTATTAACCTTCCAACAGTCGCACGCATGTTCGAGGTACTTATATTGCGTATTACATATTCATATCATATTACTAATCTAATAGCCCAGATCCACCTCTCACTGATCCAGTAACGCTCTGACATCACCAACCATAAAATTCGCGCCATAACACTGCGAGACTTTAAACAAAATTATTTCATTGCTAGAGCACCTAAATTTCAGTCATTTTAAATTTAAAAGAGTAATTGTTCTAATTTCACATTTAATATCTCTAAAATAGTGACATAAAGTTTGCTATCGATTGATATAAAACGTATCCCGTTATGATCAACAGTTCCCGAGAAATTTTAAATTATATTAATCATATATTTCAAATTATAATTTCCGTTTTCTAATAGAAAGTAGTAAGTTACGTCAGTGGTATATCATGCGCGTAATATAGTTTGGACGCCCCGATGCATCTGATTATTTATTGCAATAGTGATCATATAATTTGATAATATTTTTTTGCAACATTTAGCCAACAGGGAAGTTCTTTGTTTTCATTAGAATATCGAGAAAGAATTCCTTTGAAATTTTAACTTTTGACTTGCGTTTGTCAAGCTGAGAATTTTATGGTTACTGAATCATTATGTACATATTGTGTATATATTTTTATTATAATTAAATACTTTACAATCATGAATTAGTTCACCATATTTTTTTCGATGATTACAATTTGCATCCGTCATACCATGAAGGGTGATTTTGTAGTTGTTTTAGAAAATTAATTCAACTTTTATTTATGTAATTTGTAATCATTAACTTTATACTAAACAAAGATTATATAAATAACAATTGAATTCAAATTTATAAAATTTTATACGATGCACAATATTAGTACCTAATGCATATGCTCTCTTGTTGGAGGGTATATTGACTTCCAACCACTGAACTGAGCATTAATTCTTTTAACTTAACGACTTATTTCTTAACTCTTAAAAGCCCGAATTTTTAAAAATTGATTAAAAATATTTTGTTGACTCTCATTTCTTGAATAAAACATGGTAAAAATGCTTTTCTAAAATCCTATTTTATTTTAAGTATGGTTTACGGAGAAAAAACGGTTTGTTACCAATTGACAGCACTGGGCTTTTATTTCAGAAAAAAAGTTCCTTCATAAAATTCTATACCATCAAACGCAGATAAACTTTAATGCAATTTTTTAATAATTTTATAATAATTTTTTTGCAAATCTCACACACGTAGTTCCTTTCATTTCTGTGGTTTTTTCATGCGTTACAAATCTTGACTTGGAAGTAAACGTTTTACCGCATACCTCACATGAATAAGCCATTTCTTCCGTGTGACTACGATAATGAACATTTAAATCACCCTTTTGGATAAAAGGCTTTTCGCATATTTCACCACGAGGAGGTCCTTCGCCTGTTTCAGTTGTGTTCTGCCTTTTCAAGTTAAATGCTGATTTAAATGTTTTCTTGCAAACGTCACTAACATGTGACATGTCTCCTGAATAAACCGAGCTTCCTTTACCGAAACTGCGACCTTTCTTTATACAATCGCACAAGACATTGTATTTCAGACAGTGCCGATTTTAAATATTTGGAAGAATTAGTATCTATAAAGTCAATTATATAATACATATGCATAGTTAAATCGCCCCATGTTTTGGAAAACAGCTGCATACATTTTCTTTTACTAATCGTCTTTAATTCATGTGGGCGTATACATCTTTGACAGTGAATGGTCGACTCATGCGCATCATAGTATGATTATTGCCAGAAACATTGAACATAAATCAGTAATTCTTAAGGTAGATTGCAGCAAGTTACAAATTTTTTTATAAAAATATCTTCCGAAAATATTTCTTCTTGTTTGAAACTTGAGTCAACACCACGTAAAGAGAAAGGAACAAAAGATCGCTCAATAATGTCCTAGAAGAGTTGAAATCAGGTGATCTTTTGTTTACATGAAGAAATTCATTCTTTTGTAGAATAATATTGGCTTGATCTAGAACTCGTTTCCATCAGACATATGGTGGGTGTGGTTGTCTGGAGCAGATTATATGTATCGTAGGTTAAACTTTCTCTCACTGGTACGGTACGGAATATTCTTAAATGAATGCATGCTCAAGTGTCTTCCCCGTCACCTGATTATGGCTCAAAATTAAGAGATCCATCTCGGAATAAATGCTCGAGTTCTTTTTATACGATAACGCAATGAATATCTGCTATTCTTTGGTTATGAAACCATTAGATTTATTATTGTCAGTTCTTTTTGATTTACGTGGCGAGTTGCTTTCTACTCTAGTTAAAATTTCATTTCAAAAATGTCGCATCAATTGAACATTAAAAATTGAAAACGTAAAATTAGAAGAAATGTGTCTCATTTAGGTAAGTCATTTTTTATGTAATGCGTACATGAATTCATAATTACCATATCTTGTAGCAGATATGTAAAGATTGGTTTGTTGGTTTCATTACCTTAAGGCACAAAAGCCAAATTTGATTATGGTGCGCTAAAAGTAATGGTGCATCATACAGGGCTAGAGTTCTACGTGGTATTGTAGTAAAGTCTTGGCTTCTGGGCGGAATGTTCCTGGTTCGAACTCCGATTAAACCGAAGTGCCTCCGGTGCATGTTAACACCTTAATCCCGAAGCTACTTTTTTCTTCTATCCCCTTTAAACCCCGGAGTGTTCAGGAGGAAGCGACATGAATTGGACTTTCCCAAACTGGGTGGTGATTTACCCCACCAGATCCTCACCGCCCCTCGGAAAATTCCAACCGCTTCACGGCGTCCTTCGTCATTGTTAAGGGGAAATTTTCAGACAGGCCGGAGCGTCTCGCTAGGTGTGAGAGGGTTAAAACTGTATAGGTTAAGTGTCCTCCCGATGGTGTGACGCGGAGATTTTGAGATGTAGTATCGGTTCAGTTATCATGCTCATCATCTGACCAAGGTTCAGAATTACGAGGTACGTTTCGAAATATCCTTCTTGTTACCTGAAAACTTGAGAGACCGCGGTGGCCTAGTGGCAATGACTCGGCTTCTAGGCCGAAGGGTTCTAAGTTCGTAATCCGATTTTACTGAAGATCCGCCGTGTATGGGCCATGTTGCACGTTCAATCATATATAGTGGCCAAACGTCCTCCCACTGGTGTGGTGCGGAAGTTTGGAGAGGGTGCGACAGCTCATGTGTCGCCCTTGTCATCTGACTTCGGTTGAAAATGACGAGGATTGTCCCAAAACAGCCCTCGTGTTATTCAAAACTAGATTAAAACTGGACATTAATATAACTAAACTAAACTTTCTTGGTGGCGTTGCTTGTTAAAGGACGAAATTCAACTTTCTTATCGGAAAAAGTTTAAAATTATTCCAAACCATAATATCATTATTCAGTGTTGTAACGTTTTCTAAACAACCAGATGCCTGTGTATGTTATGAGTAATGATAATGTTTTAGGCGTGATTCGTCTGTCTTTATATTATTCTAGAAACTTTACTCTTATTTATAGAGTAGCGATAACTTACAAAAAAATGCACTTAATATCGTCGCAACGCTCGTGCGGATAAATGTAGTGACTAAAACATTAAAAAGCATTGTTGTAAAATATTTTTAAAAATTTATAGGATTAGAGAAAATCTGACCAGAAATTAAGTTGATATTACATAAAAGAGAGCTTTTTTGAATTCCAAGCTGGAATAAGATTGGAGTTTTTTTTTTTGCTGTTATTTATTCCGAAGTTGTTGAATGAAATGATGTTGAATGAATTCAGAAAAGTTTGAAATTTGATTCATTTCTAATTAAAAACCTAATTAGAACTTCGAAATCTCATTTTTAGTAAGCACCTACTTCCAGAAGAACGTGCCAAATTTGGTTCAAAAGACTTCCCTGTAGAACAATTTTAACGATTTTCGCATCCAACATGTATCAATTTACAGCTAGTATCCAGCCTTCAAGCATACCCGTGTTAAAATAATATGCTAATTTAGCTACGTTAGTACAAATAATCAGTAAAAGCTTAGTTGTATCAATGTCCCGTTGGGAAGCAACACGATGGCTGTTTTTAACAGCGGTCACAATACGAGGCCGACACCTGAGCCGGCACCAGCCTCTCCAAACTTCCACACCACATCAGCGGGAGGACGTTTGGCCACTGAGTATGATTTAGCCCACAACAGGCCCCATACACGGCGGATCTTCAGTGAAATCGAATTTAGAACATGTAACCCTCCGGCCCCGAAGCCGAGACATTACCACTAGGCCACGGCGGCCCTAGAATTAGTAAAAGATCATGTTTTATTTGGAATATTAAAATTAAAGATATTACATACGAAATCTGATTTGTAATAATTTTACTGGTTTGCTTTCATGGCAAAATACATCAAACGGGATTAAATACACTAAAAGTGTAAATCTACACGCATTTAACTTCATTTAAAAAATGTAGCAATAAATAAAGTCCCCGCAAAACTAATAGAAAATAGAATGTATATTTATAATCTATAATTATCTTTGCGTGTGTGCGTTGTCTAGACGAATCTATCGCACTTACGGTCATGAAATTTACTCACAGGTAGTAGTAATCTTGACTTAATGCACCTCGAAGCCAAAATTTAATCTAGAAAATTTTTTATTTAATCTTTTGTGTTGCTTTTGGTCTTTTTTTGCACGTTTACGGCTGTATTATCTTTTCTAATGATCGTTGAAAAGCAGTCAATGCACCATCGGATAGAACAAACAATTTTCGCCCTACTGAATTTTGTTTTGAATTTCCAACATAATTTATCGAATTTTGAGAAATTTTTTTAAAAATAGTCGAATAACCCTAAAAAGTTTGGAAATTCAATTTCTTGCATCGGCTGTTCTATTTTTATTATCAATTTGAAATTTGTCGAAGTAATAAATAAAATGTTTCTCCGTGATTGAAAACAATAATGTTTGAAATTGAACAGAGGATTGAATTTTTATTAATTTTTTTCTGAAGAGTTAACAAATTTTTGCTTCAAAATTCTCCTCACGATTCTTCGTAATCAAGGTCTCGTGACGTACTTTACATACATGAAATTCGTCGAAATCCACGTGACGTCATAATCCCTTTGCTTCGCATAGGCATATTATTCTTTTTAATTGTTTGTCTTTATACTCTTTGATAGTCGGGCGTATGGCTAATATCTTTAGTTTCAGAAGACTGGAAAAAAATTTGCTTCACAAATCCCGTAACATTTTTATTCAAAATTAAGACTGGAAAAGTTAAATATGTCTTCAAGGAGCTATTTACATAATGTGGCTTCAAAGTGGAAGATTTCATTTTGTCTGTTTTCTCCCATCTTCTCCGATTCATTTTGGATTTATTTAAATACCTCAGAAATTATGTTTGTCATATTGTTCCATTTGAATTTGAATTAAAGAGTTATGAGATTTGAAGCAACAAAGGCCGTTATCCTATTGTTCCATTTGAAATCGTTTAAAATTTTATTCGGTAAGCCTTCCCATCATGCATTTTTGCAATTAAATTGGCTGACGGTGCAGAGCGCAGGATACGTAATACTCTTCAACTGAATGCCTTTGATTATTATTTTCGGGCAGTGTTTTTAATGCGTTTATTTGTCTTATACTTGGATAATATTTTGTATTTGTAACTCTTTCACAATTTAAACTGCACTTAATTCGTATTTATATCTTTATTTATCTCGCATATTTTGCTTTATGTATAATATGATTTTCACGTTGTAGTTTTTTAATATTGTTTCAGATTACAGTTTGTTTACTGTTTTTCTACAGTTCAAATGCAAAGAAAAATAATCGGGAAAATCAATAATGTTTACCTTTTGTTCTCAAACCATTTTCGTGTCATTGTGGGTATTCCCCCCCCCCATTTTGTTGAAGTCCTGATTCATCGGGCAACGCCATGCCAGTAATGCTTGTTCAAGATATTTAAGAACCTCTCGAGTGCACGATTTGAAAGGTCCACGAATA
The DNA here is from genome assembly GCA_013235015.1 of Araneus ventricosus. Taxonomy (NCBI): domain Eukaryota; kingdom Metazoa; phylum Arthropoda; class Arachnida; order Araneae; family Araneidae; genus Araneus; species Araneus ventricosus. The sequence continues at coordinate 11,363 of BGPR01031152.1, read as the reverse complement.
CGATGATCGTATGAAAAACAGAAACAAGTCTGCTTGTTGAATGGAAACTGTAATGAATGCGTCAGATTCAGAGTTACAATAATAAAAGGAAATATTAGTGGTACAGATGTTAATGCAGACGAGCGGCTAGATGATGCGGTTCACCTTACACGCCCACAATGTTATTATCCAAACAGGGTTCTCTTTGTTTTGGGTGACAGTGAACATTTTATAGTTATCCTGAGTACGCGAACCGGCAAATTTTTTTAACTTAAAAAAAATCAGAGGCTTCGCTTTCTGCAAAGCCGAAAACTAGTAGCGTCACTTCTTCATTAAATGTTAGGAATCGACCTTCTTTTTAAAAAAATTCCAAAATGAGTTCTTACTGCAGTTGTTAAAAATACACGAACTGAATCCTGATTGGCTATTAGCATCGTAGACGTGTAAGATACACCTCTACATCTAGCCGTTCCTTTAATGCAGTCATTCCAGGACTGTAAGGGAGCCGGAAAGCCTTTACAGAAGCTTATTTACGGATCCTACTATGGTTTGGGTTGAGGTCGCTTTTCATTGGCTCCTAGCGTCACGTGACTTCACTTGCTTCTGAATGATGCCATAGGAGCGCGCTTAGTTTGGATTTCGATTTCTGTCTTGGCTATTGTATCATGGAGAAACCAAATTTATCTTTACCTTGAATTCATCTTTCCCTTTAGAAATATCCAAATAATCGTAATTAAAAGATAATTTTGGTTTTTCCATGATACAATAGGGGCCGTCCATAAATGATGACACTCTTTTTTAATATTTTTGAACCCCCCCCCCCTTTGTCACAAAGTGTCACACTTCACCATACCCCCTCCCTCCCCCTTGTCGCTTGTCACACTATATTACATAAACATATACTTGCAGTTCAGAAACAAAGCACTACATTATAGATCATATTTCAAATTTTATTTTTAAACTTTAATTTTGTGTTTTAATGACATTTGTGAGCATAATAATAATAATGATTATATGTGTACTTATTTTGTTTGAAATAAGATTAAGGCTTACAACAAAAAACATAATTAAAATACAATTGTAATAAAATATTAATATAAAAGAGCAATTGTAAACAGTAGTATTTTGGAATTTGAAATGGAATTCGATATATTTTGCTTTAAATATTATCTTCACTTTGTGAACACAAAATACTCTTAAACAGATTGAATATTTTTTAAAAAAAGCGCCTCTATAAGATCAACCTGTTGGTGCCACTAGCAGTTCTACTACTCACCCATGTGGGGCGACGTATCTTTTGTTGAACATTTCAAGGGTGTGACAGGGGGAGGTTTTCTTCTAATGCTGAAGAATTTCTGCTGCTACCATAATCTCGGAACCTACACTGAATGACTTTTTCGAAATGAACGAAATGTAAGTGAAAAAAATTACATGAAAGTTGTTTTAGCTCCGATTTAAAAAATACCCTCAAATTATGAAAGCTGAAAAATTTAATCTAATGATTTTAAATGTTTTTATTTTAACCAAAATGTGTGATGTCACACTTCTTGTTACCCCCCTTCCCCCTTGTCACAAACTGTCATAATTTCACGAACCCCCTCCCCCCTCCAAGCGTGACATCATTTGTGGACGGCCCCATAGCTAAGACAGAAATCGAAATTCAAAGTAAGCGCGCTCCTATGACATCATTCAGAAGCAATCGAAGTCATGTGACGCTGAGAGCCAATGAAAAGCGACCTCAATCCAAACCATAGTAGGATCCGTAAATATGCGTTACAGCACTGCTTCTGTTTCATGAGAAATAAATAAGAAAATAATGACGGGAATCTGTCTTTTTCAAACAAACGCTGATGTTAAAGGCGTAGGAATAATTCACTCGCGTGACTCTTTTGTTTCTCGAAGTATCTCTTTGTTACTCACGATTCTCTTTTGTTCCTCGAAGATTCTCGGCTTCCCAACCAACATCCCAGATAGCACGCACGCTTGCAGCAAGTGTGATTTTTTTATTAGCTTGCCATGACAAACTTAATGCGGCAACTTTGCAGTTAACTTCCAGCAAAATAACAAAGCATAATCGTCCAACTGACTTGAAAAACAAGTTTGCTGCAAAGTTGATACGTCACACTTACACACCACGACCTTGATATAGTTGTATATTATCTGGTTTTGATCTTTGTCTTTGTTTCCAAAAACATCCGATTTTTAATAGCATCTCCTAGATCGTCCTTTTCATTAATTCAATAAATACATGATAATATTTTAAAAACTATCTAGGTCTTTTTATAAAAAAATTGAAAAATTCTTGAACATAATTTACTGAATTTTCAAACATTTTTAAATAATAGTAACTTCTATTGCAATTTTTGATAAGGTTTTCTTCAAATTCTAACGTTCTAACAAGTTTCTTTCGTTCTAACAAGTTTATAATTTTCATTTTTTGCAGCTTACAATTGGAACGTTTCTGACGGATTTAAAACGAGAACGGTTGAAATATCTTATTCCATTTTTTTAATTTAATTTTTCCCTGATCAGTTAAGAAGTTTTTTTGCTAGCGAGATTTGACAGTGAGAGTTTCTCCAGACTATCCCAAAATGCATTGTTGCTTCCTCGCAAGAGGCGACGTAATATACTTTCATTCCCAGCCTGGTTTTCTACAATCTGATTCCTTCTGGTTACGTCATTACATTCGCGTCATTGTCGAGAGGACAAGTAAGCGGGAAAATCGAAAATGGGTATCTTTTGTTTGGATTTTGATTTCAAAACGTTTCGTGTCATTGTGTCAAAATATTTATCCCATTTCTCGGAGTCCAAATTCCACGGGCAACGCCGTTCGCGTACTGCTGGTATGTTACAAATAAAATACTTCTATGATAAAATGTATTCTTTCATCTGGAAAATTGCGAATAAGTGTTCTTTAATGGCTGAAATCTTCGGAACTATTATGTAATTTCCTTTCTTTCTAATTTAGGTTCAGAAAGAGTGTACGAAAACATCTGTTACCGTTAACACCGCAAACTATTAAGCATGAATTTGTTAAGCTCTTCTCACTCGGAACTTTATAATAAATCGTCCAAACAACTGAAACAAGAATACCAAGCACATTTTCTCAAGCATCCCTACATGGATGCCGGTTTGTTTCAGTGCTGCCAATCAGTAGGTTATTTACCAACCAAAAGACGCACGCATGTACGAGGTACTTAAATTGCGGATCGTATTTCATATTTATATCATATTACTAATATAATAGCCCAGATCTGTCTCTCACTACACGAAAATACTATATCCCGCTTTGCTGAAAGCGAAGTTGCTGATGTTTCTTTCTGTTTTGTTTTTGTTTAAAAAATTTGTCCGGAACCCACTTGAGATGCCGCGTTCATTGCGTCCACAAGCCAACAATAAAATGCTCAATGCGCAACCAAAACAAATGTTCTCATATCGCTAAGCAATCTTGCTCTTTGCGACAAAAAGTTGGCGATCCTAAGTGGAGAGGAACGGCTGTGCACAGTAAACCTAACTTTTGCCACTAAATATACTTTCATACGTTGGCTTCTCGATTGACGTTCTTAAGACTTCTAAGACTAAACAAACATTTATTAGAAAAATAAAACACAACTATTGCACTTCGTATTAGCGTACATTGTAACATCGTTCAACCGTACTCGTACACGTCTCTTATTTTTTAAATCAAATTCAAAGTAGCTGAACATGTGAATGTTGCCACTTATCTGATATCATACACTGTTATAACAATAAATAAGTTGAAATAATGCTTTTATCATGCATAAATATTAAATATGCTTACACATAAAACAGACACTAGTATGAAGCTGATATAAGTTCATAATACCGTCAGAGAAAAAGTTATTTCCAACTCAAAAGTTATAAACCTGCTCCTTAGAGGCAGAATCAAAGCAATTCATTAATATCTTTGTAGAAGAAATAGTTATAGTGAAACCTCTCAACAGCGGCCTCTCTTCCTTTACGTGGAAAACTGGCAGCTCTGAAGGGCTTCATGTTTGGAAGTACAAAATACGTATTTAAACGCCTTAAGTCGTTGTTTCTAATACAGCGAATTTTAAAAATCATTCTAAAAAAAGCAGCACTTTATTCGAAAATTTATTTTTTGTTACAAAAAGAATGACACAATTTGTGTTTGCTCGGATCTTTTAGATATTTCAGATGTAACTGCTTCCAATTTTTGGAATGAGAAAAATAAGCCCAAATGGTTTTGTCGGTAGTTGTTAAGAAATGGACAATAATATGTATTTGTAATAAATTCTGTTGAGCAAAAAGTTTCATTTGCCTAATGGTAGCAACAATTCTTCAACAGCTTCTTCGAGCCCAATTCAGTGTCTGAAATGTACAAACGAATTTTGGAGTGCTCAACCCCGCTAGATGCCGAGTCTCTCTTGTCGCTTCACATTAATTTCGATCCGATTTCTGATGGTGTTTTTGAGTGCATGAATTTTGTGTTCTTTCCTACCATTTCTCTAAACCCTTTTAATCCCGACCGAAAGGTTGCCGGACCTATGCGAAGAATGCCGGATCAATTTAACTTATTTGCTAAGGTTTGTGGAAAATCTCTTGAGAAACAAAATAAGAATGAGGTTTCGAAAATTAAAAAAAGAGCATATTACGAAATAAAGGGGGAATAAATTAATGCCAATTATATTTCAATATTTGTTGAAAATCATACGAATGACACAAAATTAAAACATTATGGAAAAACAGAAAAATCAATTCTCTTTTACAAACAGAATTTGCACATAATGAAATTCTGGAGATATTCCGTTTTTAACAGCTATCTAAATCCTGCGATCACGGTCTCAAGAAATTGACACGTGAGGAATTTCTATCGTATCGCTCTAGTGACAGCGTATACGAAGTCTCGGTACCAACAAGCATGGAATAGAGCAACAATTCCATAAACAATTTTTTCAATTATTTTCCAAGGAAATCAAAACATTTATTAAGTTATATAAATATATTTTGAGATGGATTTCTTTCGCGATACGAATAATAAGATACCATCGCATATGGAACGATATATCGTCGTTCGCACTTTTCGCAAGTTTTGCGAAAGACGATATATAGTCGTTCGGTAATAGAAGGTTTAGGCTTTAGAAAAGGTTTTACTGTATTAATAAATTTAACATGTTTTAGTCATTAACTACGAGATAAAGAAATCATTTGCGAGATAATATGTATTTAATTCACTTTAACGATGAGTGTCTAATTTACCAACCAAATATATAGGAAACAAACCAAATATACAAATAACAAAAGTCAAAGTCTAAAATCTAATACAAACTTTAATGGAAAATACAGAGAAAAACATTAAATTTTTTTTTAATCTATAAGACAAACCTGGACAAATTTGTACTCGCAAATGAAAAGGTAGTCGATTCCAAGTTTTCGAAAAATTTCTCAGGAAAAACAAAACTGCTTTTACATTATTCCTTAAACTCTTTCACTATCTTTTCAGCGTTCACTATTAACACGTTCGTACACAATGCGGCACATACCGCTCTACTTTCTGGAACAAAGAGTGATATCCCGTTTTGTGAGTATCGAAGTTCGAGACAAGCTAAAACGCAAAGCGGAGTACGCCGCACATTATTGTACACGAAATGCTATTCAAGCAGCTTAGGTGTCCTAACAAATAACATAATAACATTATTTAAGTATTACGAACGAGTTTAACTAGCATCTAGGAGGAACTTGCGGATTACGAACGGTGTTTATTTTCTGCTGAAAACCGATCCAAACTGCGGATTTTCACTTCCACGTTCTCGAAAAGAGTTTCTAGCATATTTAAAAGAGGTAAAAACTTGTCGTTCAGAGAAGGAGATTTGAACCAAAAACTTTATCTGAAATATCAATAATTTCATCGTGTCTTAAGAATATAAAAATATGATAAAAATCCAATCTGCTAATATATTTGTAGAAGTAAAATCATTTGGAAATTTTAGAATATTGTCACTAAGATTAATCTTCATAGCTGGAAAATAAAATATATCTCGAAATCTGTTAAAAACATCAAACAACTATTTTTCTCGAACTCGGGAATGTCTGCTCTTATTCTTCTTCTTGGGAAACGTTTTGCTACTCGCCTCTTAAGACTAACAATCATCTTATGTATGCGTCAGGTAGTGTCGTTTCAGGTGGCTCTTTCGTGAGTATACTTTACCACATACCTCACAAGAATGAGGCTTCTCTTTCGTATGAATGAGGTAGTGTTCATTCAGGTGGCTCTTTCGTGAGTATGCTTTACCACATACCTCACAAGAATGAGGTCTCTCCTTTGTATGAACTCGGTAATGGACAGTTAAGAAGCTATTTCTAGAAAATGCTTTACCGCAGACATCACATGAAAATGGTTTCTCCTGCGTATGAACTCTGTAGTGATAGGTTAAAATGATCTTCTGCGAAAATGCTTTATTGCAAATAACACAAACGTGCGGTTTCTCTTGAGTGTGAATCAGATGATGTGCATCTAAATGATGTTTTAGAATAAATGCTTTGTTGCAAATTTCACACACGTAGTTCCTTTCATTTCTGTGGCATTTTTCATGCGTTACAAAGTTTGACTTGGAAGTAAACGTTTTACCACATACCTCACATGAATAAGCCATTTCTTTCGTGTGACTACGATAATAAACATTTAAATCACCCTTTTGGATGAAAGGCTTTTCGCATATTTCACCACGAGGAAGTCCTTCGCCTCTTTGAGTTGTGCTCTGCCTTTTCAAGTTAAGTGATGATTTGAATGTTTTTTTGCCAACGTCACTAACATGAGAGATGTCTCTTGAATAAACCGAGCTTCCTTTTCCGAAATCGAGACCTTTCTTTATACTCTCGCACAAGGCATTATATTTCAGACAGTACCGATATTAAATATTTCGAAGAATTAGTAACTATAAAGTCAATTATATGATACATAAGGAAAATTAAATCGCTCCAATATTCTGGAAAACAGCTGAATACATTTTGTTCTACTGATCCTCTCTAATTCATATGGACGTATACATGTTTGACAGACAGTTTCGACGCATGCGCATCTTAGTATGATTATTGCCAGAAACTTTGAACTTAAAACAGTAATTTTTACGGGTCTATTTTGGTACCCCTGGCTGGGTTCGGAGACGTCACTTTTTCCGCACGTTAACAACGGGAAAAGTGACATCTTCCAACCCAACCGGTGTACCAGAATAGACCCCTTAAGGTAGAATGCAGCAAGTTACAAATTTTTTTATAGAAATATCTTCCGAAAATATTTCTTCTTATTTGAACCTTGAGTCAACACCGCGTAAAGAGAAAGGGACAAAAGATCGCTCAATAATGTCTTAGAAGAGTTGAAATCAGATGATATTTTGTTTACGTAGAGAAATTCATTCTTTCGAAGAATAGTATTGGTTTGATTTAGAACTCGATTCCATCAGACAAATGCTGGGTGTGGCTGTCTGGTGCGGATTATATGTATCGTGGGATAAACTTTCTCTCACTGGTACGATACGAAATATTCTTAAATGAATGCATGCTCAAGTGTCTTCCTCGTCACCTCATTATGGCTCAGAATTAAGAGATCCATTTTGGAATAACAGCTCGAGTACTTATGATAATGCAATGAATATTTACCATTCTTGGGTTATGAATTCATTACCTTTTATTCGTGCCTTTTTTTTATTTTCATGGCGAGTTACTTTCTACTCTAGTAAAATTTCATTTCAAAAATGTCGCATCAAATTAACATTAAAAATTGAAAACGTAAAATTAGAAGAAATGTGTCTCATTTAGGTATGTCTTTTTTTTATCTAAGGTGTACATTAGGATGGATCGAAAAATTTTTTTTCAAAATTTCAAAATCTACCTATGCGGAAAAGATGTTCTATGGTATGGAGATTAAGAGAAAAATAATTAAAAAAATTAAATTCAAATTTTAATACCGCCGCAAGAGGGTTGGATTTTCGAAAAATATGGAAAAATGCTGAATTTTGATTATACGATTTAAAAAAAAATATTATTATTAATCAAAACCCACTTTTCCGGAAAAGATGTTCTACGGTATGGAGATGAAGAGAAAAATGATAAACAAATTTCAATTCTAAATTTAATACTACCGAAAGGGGGTTGAATTTTCAAAAAAAAAAATGGAAAAATACTTAATTCTGATTATTGATTATACGATTTTAGATTCGAAATAATTGTTTTTTCTGCAATATAAATAACCAAAAGTGATGATTAATGAGTAGTGAGTACTAAGTAGTGAGTAGTATAATGTACATTGCAACATCTTATGACTCAGCTCCCCCGCCCCACGCCGTCAAATCAGTCGGGTTAAACAACTAGAGCAGTAGGCAATCCCATCTTTTTTCTGTCTCCTGCTTTATCCTTGGTAAAAGAACCTGGCTCTGAGTACATCGGCCACGTGTCTGTAAATTTCGGGAGAGCGCAAATTATTGGAAATAACATATATAGTTTTTTTGTCATACGTTGACAATGACATAGATGTAACAAAGTTGGTTGCGACGGAACATCTGTCAACACAGGTGTCAAAGGAGGTATTATACGTAACATGGAACTGATCCTAAATCGTCCACTACAATGGCTTGTGTGCCAGTTACACGCCAAAGAGCTTCCACTACGTCATCTTTTCGCGCACGTGGATAGGACCACAACTAGGCCCAGAGCATGACTGGCGAAATAAGAAAATCGTTGGTCGGATGCGAGAAGCTACCTGTAGTTTCATCCACTCCAATCGAAAACACGCTATGTGAAGTGACTAACAAGAAATACTTAAGAACTGATCAACTGTACTTAATGGAAATTTATGAAGTCATAAACTGCTGACATTGCAGAGAAAGTCTGTCAAAGATGAATCCTGGAAAAGTTTGCCACTCAAGGTGACTTAGAATCGCGAACAGAATTCTCAGGTTCAATGTAGCTCACGAAAATTCATCCGAGGCTTCAGTGAATTAACAACATTCATCGCAAACGTCTATGCTTCTATGTGGTTCAAGATCAAAACGAAACCATAATTAATCTATGAGGCACAGCATTTGCATCAATCAATCGTTCTATCTCGTTATTTCTCGAATGATGTGAAGGATGTCATAGACCCTGTTATTTAAATAAACTGATTTTTTGGCCATCCAGAAAATGTCCTGATGTCAATGCTAGCTGACGACAAAAATCACATAAAGGAATTAACCCTTCGAAGAATTCTGAAAGCACGCCTACTGCTCTAGTTGTATAACCGGACTGATTTGACGGTGTGGGGAGGGAGAGCATGTATCATAAAATGTTGCAATGTACATTATACTACTCACTACTTAGTACTCACTACTCATTAATAATCACTTTTTTTATTTATATTTCAAAAAAATAATTATTTCGAATGTAAAATCGTATAATCAATAATCAAAATTAAGTATTTTTCCATTTTTTTTTGAAAATTCAACTCCCTTTCGGTAGTATTAAATTTAGAATTTAAATTTTTTTTTATTATTTTTCTCTTAATCTCCATACCATAGAACATCTTTTCTGTATAAGTGGGTTTTGATTAATAATATAATTTTTTTTTTTAAATCGTATAATCAAAATACAGTATTTTTCCATATTTTTCGAAAATTCAACCCCCTTGCGGCGGAATTAAATTTTGAATTTAATTTTTTTTATCATTTTTCTCTTAATCTCCATACCATAGAACATCTTTTCCGCATAGGTAGGTACTGATTAATAATAATTTTTTTTTCTCCATAGAAGAGCGATCCACCCTAGTGTACATGAATTCAGAATTAAAATATCTTGAAGTTGATATGTGAAGATGGGATTGTTGGTTTCATTACTTTAAGGGACAAAAGCCAAATTTGACTATGCTGCGCTAAAAATAATGGTGCGTCATACAAAGCTCGAGTTCTACGTGGCATTGCGGTAAAGTCTTGGCTTCTGGGCGGAATGTTGCTGGTTGGAACCCCGATTCCAACGAAGAGAGTCCGGTGCATGTTATCACTTTAATCCCGACGCTACTTTTTTCTCCTAGACCCTTTAAACCCGGGAGTTTTTAGAAGGAAGCGATATGAATTGGACTCTCCCGAACTGGGTGGTCATTTGCGCCACCAGACCCTCACCTCCCCTTAGAAGAAGCCAACCGCCTTAGACCGGCCTTCGTCGCATTTACGGGAAATTTTTAGACCGCCTCGCTCGGTGTGAGAGGGTATCGGCCTTATTCACCAGCAATGTTTAAAACATGATCAGCGGTTAAATGATGGTTCTCCTATCATAATGCGAAAGCTGACCGAAATGCGTCACCAAATGTATACCTTAGCACGGTGCTATTTTGGCATGGTATCTCAATTTTTCTGTTGTTGGCGATTTTTAAAATTACCCCCAACCTTCTAACAAAACGAGTTTCTCGCTAGTTAGGGTATACTTCCAGTTGATCATTTCGGTCATCATTCGCTTGTTCGTGTTAATTCCCTTTTAACCGCTGATCATAGTTTAACCATGGATGGTGAATAATCCCGTAAATCTATATAGGTTAAATGTCCTCTTGATGGTGTGGCGCGGAGATTTTGAGATCTAGAGTCGGTTCAGGTATCATGCTCGTCATCTGACCAAGGTTCAAAATCACGAGGTACGTCGCGAAATGCCCTTCACGGTACCTCAAATCTTGGGAGACCGCGGTGACCTAGTAGCAATAACTCGGCTTCTGGGCCGGAGGGTTCTATGTTCAAAATCCGATTTTACTGAAGATCCTCCGTGCATGGGGCCTGTTGCACGTTAAATCAAACATAGTGGCTACACGTCCTCCCAATGGTGTGGTGAGGAATTTTGGAGAGAGGGTGCCAGCTCATGTGTCGTCCTCGTCATCTCACTTCGGCTGAAAATAACGAGGACCGTCCCAAAACAGCCCTCGTATTACTTTAAAACTAGACATTCATGTAACTAAACTAAACCTTCTTGGTGGTGTTGCTTGATAAACGACGAAATTCAACTTGCTTATCGGAAAAAGTTTAAAATTATTCCAAACCATAGCATTATTCTTCAATGTTGTAACGTATTTTAAACAACCAGATGCCTGTGTATGTTGTGAGTAATGATTAAGTTTTAGGCGTGATTCGTTTTCTTTATATTATTCTAGAAACTTTACTCTTATTTATAGAGCAGCGATAGGTTCCAAAAAAATGCATTTAATATCGTCGCAACGCTCGTGCAGATAAACGCAGTGACTAAAACATTGAAAATTATTGTTGTAAAATATTTTAAAAAATTTATAAGATTAGAGAATAACTGCGCAGAAATTAAATTGATATTACAGAAAAGATAGTTTTTTTTAATTCAAAGCTGGAATAAGATTGGAGTTTTTTTCCTGTTATTTATTC
>BGPR01031151.1:5995-16020 GCA_013235015.1 Araneus ventricosus | reverse complement strand
GTTTTTGAATGTAAGAAAGATAGCCCTGTAGATGAGAGTATACTTTGCACAGTAAGTGGTTGCATCCAAAGTTCAACGATAAATAATGGCATCATAATTAAAATTAATAAATAAAATTAATAACTAAGATTAATAAGTAAAATTAATAAGTAAAATTAATAAGTAAAATTAAAGTTATAAGTTAAAATTAATAAGTAAAATTAAAGTTATAAGTTAAAATTAATAAGTAAAATTAAAGTTCAGATATAAAACACATTCCAATGGCATTCCAAGAGAGTGAGAAGGGTCTATTTTTGACCTATGTAGGAGATTACGTTTTGATAGGAATGCATCCTTATTCGCAAGTAATAGAGGCATTCTACGAAGGGAGAAAAATTGAGATGAATTCTGTTCATGCATATTTGTTTTTAAATTTGTGCACTTGCTCTCACTTATACACTTGCGAGCTGAATGGTTCGCAAAACGCTCGAAAACCGTTCGAAGAAATCATTTTCACGAAGAACCAACCGCGAACCATGGGAAAGCAGCAAACCCACCTTGAACCAATAATCATCGCTTGTCAGTCGCCAGTGGAAGGGAGTGTCTTTGGAATACGCCTTGCTTTGCCTATTTGACCTTGGGAGGGTTCTCCAACACTTGACCTTCAAAGGGTTCTACCACTAGTGTTGTGTGGAAGTTTGGAGAAGGGGTGCCAGTTCAGGTGCCGTCCTCATCTTCTGACCGCGGTTCAAAATTACGAGGTCCGTCGCAAAATAGCCCTTGTATTGTTTTAAAACGGGACGTTAATATAATTAAACTAAAACTAACCAACTTGATCTTGAAAGTTCGAGTAGAGAGACGAACAACACTGGAACACGTCCCAATGTTAACTGCGAATCCCTCTGTGTTCGCCGTAAGATCGACGGGATTTGGTTCGCAGCGAGTGGTTCACGAACCGCTAGGAGTCCTTCCTCCTCAGCGGAGAATGTTCACATCGAAGAAGTTATTTGATTCGTGCAAACTGTCGTTTAAATATTCTTAAGATTGTTTATGATGATTATCAATAAAATTCCTTTCCACGTAATCTTGACTATAGACGCATCACATTACAGGCAGCTCTGAGACTTGCTTCTTGCCTGATAAGCAAACCATTAATCGTGTCACTTGTGGCGGTTCATCTATTACGGTTGCAGAGCTGCAGCACCCCCTGAAATTATTTTAAAAGTTTGTTTTTAAGTATTTTTTAAAAATCGTATTAGGCTATTTTTCTCATTGAAAAGTTCAACCAGCACTGAAATTGGAGGAAAAGAAAAGCAGTAATTTCTCTCAAACAGCCCTCGCAAGCATCGAAATTCGCTCTCTGCGCAACCGCTAAGCGACGCTTTGGAAGACGATACCAATAGAATAAACCAACCATTCCCATTGAAAAGTTCGAGCAGCAATGAAAATGGAGGAAAAGATAAGCGAAAACGAAGCAAAAAGACAGAAAATGAATCAATAATCAAGAATTGCTCTCAAACAGCCCTCGCAAGCATCGAAATTCGCTCACTGCGAAACCGCTAAGCGACGCTTCGGAATGCGATACCAATAGAATAAACCAACCATTGAGTTTGGCGGTGGCTTGGGCTGCAAAGAGTGCAGTCCTTTGGCGCGAGGCCAACTGTCTGATGCTTCTTTATTTCTCCCTCCTATCCGAGGATAGCCTTAGCTCTCTTGATTTATTTTTCTTCGCTTGTTTCTTGTTCGCTGTTATTTGGTTATGGTTTCGCTTTCACGTTGCCCGACAGAAACTCATCTAAAATATAAAAGCCGTACGAAATGGTTAACGCTTCAGAAATGTGGGCAACGTGCCAAATGAGATTCTCTCCAAACGGCAACAAAAAACTCAGACAACTCTTTTTTTAGCGGTTTCCTGCTTTTTTTATTTATGTTGATTCATCCACACGGGGATAGTGATGATTTAATATCAATACTAGAATTAATTTATTTCTTCATTCTCAGTGGATTTTTTATGGGAATTTAAAGCTTTCCTTTCTTTTTTTATGCCGAAAACACAGTTGTTAATATTAAAAGTTATGCGAGAATTAATTTTGTTCATCCAGTTCTGTTTATGATGATTCATCACAGGGATAGCCATTAGTGATTTAATATCAATACAGGGGTAATTTATTTCTTCATTCTCAGTGGATTTTTTTATGGCAGGAATTTAAAAGCTCCTTTCTTTTTTTTTATGAACTTGGTTAATGTGTAAAAGAGTTGTGCAGTGAATTTTGTTTCTGCCGTCAGTTCTGTTTATGATGATTCCTCCACACGGGATGTGATGATTTAATATCCAATACAGGGTGTTATTTCTACATTTCAGTGGATTTTTGTAGATTTAAAACTTTAACTTTTTTTTTATGCCAGACGTTGTATTAAAGAAGTTATGCGAGAATTAATTTTTGTTTCGTCAGTTCTGTATGATGATTCATCCACACGGGGATGAGTATTGTGATTTTAATATATCAATACCAGAATTGAATTTATTTCTTCATTCTCAGTGGATTTTTTATTAAGAATTTAAAGCTTTCTTTTTTTTATACTGAACTTGGTTAATATTAAAGAAGTTGTGCGAGGAGTGGAGAATTTTGTTCGTCAGTTCTGTTTTATGATAGTTCATCCACGGGATGGTATTGATTTTATATTATCAATACCAGAGATTAATTTATTTCTTCGTTCTCAGTGGATTTTTTGTAGAATTTAAAGCTTTCCTTTTCTTTTTTATACCCGAACGATTTAATATTAAAGAAGTTATGCGAGAATTAATTTTGTTTCATATATATAATTTAGTTCTGTTTGCTGTTAGTTCATCCACGAGATGTAGTGATGGTTCAATATCAGATACCACCAGGTGTTATTTCTGCCATTTCTCAGTGGATTTTTATAGAGATTTAAAGCTTTCCTTTCTTTTTTTGCCGCGAACTTGGTGGTTAATATTAAAAAGAGTTATGAGAATTAATTTTGTTTCGTCAGTTCTGTTTATGATGATGATTCATCCACACGGGATAGTATTGATTTGTTTAATATCTATTACCACCAGAATTAATTTATTTCTCTTCATTTTCTCGGTAGATTTTTTTGTAGGAATTTAAAGCTTTTCCTTTCTTTTTGCTTGACTTGGTGTTAATATTAAAAGAGTTGTGAAATTAATTTGTTTCACGTCGTTCTATTGTTTATGATGATTCATCCACGGGGATAGTGATGATTTAATATCAATACAGATAATTTATTTCTTCTTTCATTCTCTAGTGGACATTTTTTGTAGAATTTACAAAGCTTTCCTTTTCTTTTTTTTTTTTATGCAGACTTTGGTTAATATTAAAAGTTATACGAGAATTAATTTTGTTTCATCAGTTCTGTTTTATGATGATTCACATCCACACACGGGGATAGTGATGATTAATATCAATACCAGAATTAATTTTATTTCTTCATTCTCAAATTTAGTTTTTTTTATAGGAATTCGTACCTTTCTTTTTTTATACCGGAACTTAGTTAATATTAAAAGAAGTTATACGAGAGTGTTTTGTTCGTCGATTCTGTTTTGCTTATGATGATTCATCCACACGGGATGAAGTGATGATTTAATATCAATGTACCAGGAATTAATTTATTTCTTCATTCTCAATTGGATTTTTTTATACAGAATTTAAAGCTTTCCTTTCTTTTTTTATACCGAACTTAGTTGTAATATTAAAGTTATGCGAGAATTAATTTTGTTTCGTCAGTTCTGTTTTATGATGAAGTTCATCCCACGGATAGTGATGATTTAATATCAATGCCAGGTGGGTATTTCTTCATTCTCAGTGGGATTTTTTATGGGAATTTAAAGCTTTCCTTTCTTTTTTTTTTATGCCGGAGCAGTTGTGTAAAGTTGCGAGAATTAATTTTGTTTCGTCAGTTCTGTTTTGCGATGATTCAGCTCACACAGAGGATAGTGACGATGATTTAATATCAATGCCAGAATTAATTTGTTTCTTCATTCTCAGTGGTTTTTTTATAGGAATTTACAAAGAGAAGCTTTTTCCTTTCTTTTTTATGCCGAACTTGGTTAATATTAAGAGAGAGAAAGTTGTGCGAGAATTAATTTTGTTTTCGTCAGTTCTGTTTATGATGATTCATCCACGAGAGATAGTGATGATTTAATACTCAATACCAGGGTAATTTATTTCTTCATTCTCTAGTGGATTTTTTATGAGAATTTAAAGCTTTCCTTTCTTTTTTTATATGCCGAACTTGATTTAATATTAAAAGAAGTTATGCGAATTAATTTGTTTCTGCCGTCAGTTCTGTTTATGATAGTTAAATACACGGGGATAGTGATGATTTAATACTCAATACCAAATTAATTTGGCTTCTTCATTCTCAATTGGATTTTTTTGCTAAATTTAAAGCTTTCCTTTCTTTTTTTTATGCCGAACTTACGGTTATTATTAAAAGTTATTATATTTTTTGAAATTAATTTTGTTTCGTCAGTTCTTTGTTTATGATGATTCATCCACGGGTCTTAGTGATGATTTAATATCAATACCAGGAATTAATTTATTTTAACTTCATTCTCAGTGGATTTTTATGGGAATTTAAAACTTTCCTTTCTTTTTTTATACCGAACTTGGTTAATATTAAAAGAAGTTATACCGAACTTGGTTAATATTAAAAAGAAGTTATGCGAGAATTAATTTTGTTCCATCAGTTCTGTTTTTCATGCCTTTTTTATTTTTTAAGCTCTGTCTGTTTACAAATTAGTATACACACAATGGGATACTGTTTGGATTCTGAGTTATGGCAATTCATTTATTTTTCCACTTACGGGAGATCATTCGCTTCAGTTAAGAAGGTTCTTTCTTTTTCATACTTAATTTTGGAAAAGAATATTTATATATTTTGTAGAACGAAAGTTAAGCACAATTGATTCATCATTTCTGTTTTTCATGCTTTTTTTATTTTTTAAACACTCTGCCAATGTGCAAGGGATTTTCTTCTACAAATTTCCTTAATAAACTTGTGACAATAAGATCTCAGATATTGTTGGCAAGCTAAAAGCTCGTCTTATACGGGCACAATTTTTCTAGTCTTTATATATAAAAGGCAAGTACCATGATTCACTCTCTCATCACGAAATCTCCCAAACCAAGGGGCCCAGAAACTTGAAATTTTGCAGGCGGTTTCTTTATGGGTAATACGAGCACACTCAGAAGGGATTTTTCGAAATTTTAATTATAATTTAAATTAATTAAAAATTACCTTAAATGTTAAAGTTTATGATGATCAAAAATACAAATATTCGAGAAATATAAGAAAAATTAAAAGTAGGTTCAAGTCTCCCTAATGTCTCCTATTCATTATTTTTTAAGAACAAATACGATTGAAGTAATAATAAGTTATTTTTTATTAATATCTAGTCGGGACGCTTCTCGTTGCGATAAGGGCCTTGAAGCTGTTCATACAAGATAATACAGTTTCTTTTTTATCTCTGTCTCTTTTATCCGTATCGCAAAGGCACCTGACAAACGTCTCAGACTCCCATACATGTTCTAAGTCATGTGACCGGTGGGGGTTGACAAAATATCCGGCCCTTGTCACTTTTAGTCGAACTAGGAAAATTTTAGAAACTAACACTAACAATGCATTAGACTTGATTTCTCAGGAATTAAATATTCTAAAATTAGACATCTCTATCGACAAGTGCCAGGCGTTGATTTTCAGATCAATTAGTTCTCGTTCATTGTCTAAGCATAACACTACTGTTTTTAATAGCAACCCAAATTTTAAATTAAATGGCAGATCGGTCAAAATTACTAAAACCCTAAAATATTTGGGTTTAATTTTTGATAATAAACTATCTTGGAATCCTCATATTTTTGGTTTGTATAGGAAAGCTTACAATTTGTGTTCCATTTTAATGGATTAATTGCCTCAAATTGGAGTGTGTCTCCCTCTCTATTAAAATTTTGGTATTTGACAGTAGTTGAAAAGGCACCTCTTTACGGCGCTGCTGTTTGGAGTGGTGCCTTGACTAAATCCCAGATTGCTAAATTATACTCTATTCAAAGAATGCTTTTATTGAAATTGTCTCGAGCATATAAAACTACTCCAACAAATTCTTTAAATATTCTTTTAGGTATTCCCCCACTTCATTTGGTTGCCAAATCACTATTTATGAGGTTTAACATTGGAAACTTAGATCGGATAAGTTTAGGGAACTGATCGATCCTAGCTCTTTATAGAGATATAAATTCTATTTCTTCGAATAGAAAACTCATAATTTGTGAGGTCTTTTCTGATTAAGATTATGAGGTGTACACCGACGGGTCCAGGATTGGTGACAATGTTGGATTCTCGGTGTGCTTTTTTGAAAAAAATTCGCTATTACCTGTTTTTTTGCTATAAAATGAGTTCTTTTAACTCTGTTTTCCAGGCTGAGCTGGCAGCAATTAATTTTGCTGCTGGTTGGGCCTTAGAAAGAAATGTTAAGACCAAAGTGTTTTCTGATAGCAGGTCCTCTATTGAAGCGATTAAAAGCCCCAAAGTCAAATCTAATTTTGTATTATCAGTTAAGGATAATCTGTACAATGCTAAGGATCTAGTCAGCCTTGTCTGGGTGAAAGCTCATGCCGGTAACCCGGGCAATGAGCTGGCTGATCACTTTGCAAAAATTGCTTCTTCTTGTGGGGCCGATATGTCTATACCTGCTCCTTATTCTTATGTAAAAAGAGTTTGTAAGGAATTCCTTATGAACGAGTGGAACTCATACTGGAAAAATTCCACCACTGGCAAACGTACAAAAGAAATTCTTCCGTCAGCAAATCTGGACTTATTGATTAGCAACAAATATGTCATTTATCTGTTTACCAATCATGGAACTTTTCCAGCACATCCGTGCAGGTTCAAGATTTTGAACAATCCTGCTTATTTGTGTGGTGAGCATGGAGATGTTGACCATTACTTGACTTCATGTATGTATACCAAGGACTGTCATTTACTACTACCAACAGGTGCTGCTCGGACTCACTGGACTCGAAAACTTTGTAAAAACTACTTATTTTTAAACAGGTTGAAGTCAATTTTTGAAATTTCTAGGAAAATTTCTGATGATTTGCAGCGTTTGCGATCTGAATTGTATATATATATTGTTATGTAAGTAATCCCTTGATTGAGTTTCTATTTTTTATCATTATTATTATCCATTTTTGTTTCTTGCGTTTTGCAGCGTTGTTTTGTTTTGTAGCACCGTTGGTGCTTTTGTGTTGTATGTGTTTGTGTATGTTTTTGTCTGTGTATTTGTGTGTTTTTGTTTGTAATTTTTACTTTCTCGTATACGAAGTATACAAAGAGAAAGTATTGTAATCGTCAAAAAATTCGAACTCGAAATTTTGACGGATCTCCACGTTTTAGACCTCACTGAGTCCGAAAAACACAATTTTGGAATTATGTCTGTCTGTGTGTCTGTCTGTGAACATGATAACTCGAAACCTATTAGAGCTATGGGGATGAAATTTGGTATGTGGTCTTTAAACATAATCTGTAGGTTTCTGTCAAATTTTGGACAAAATCCGTCAACGGGAAGTCTGTCTGTCTGCATGTTCAAGGTCATGCGAACGCTATAACTCAAAAACTTGAAAATCCAGATGGATAAAATTTTATACACAGTTTTATCGTCATGAATGTAGGTCCGTATCAAATTTTGGGCCAAATCCGTCGAAGGGTTGACTGTCTGTCGGTCCGTATAATTTACTTTTGAAGAGAATCCGTTGTCTCCGCGCGCATGCGTACTGCAAGAGCGGAGAGGAATTTCATTACGGAGTAGCGAATTACGTCAGTTTGTCCTTGAGCCGGTAAGAGAAGAAAATCGTTACGCATCTCTTTGAATTTCATTTTTTGCCTAGATATTTTTCATTCACTGTAATGAAAAACCTTCTGATAGTCATTGGATTCTGGGTAACAATAGGTTCGAATTTTTTTAGCCACGCGGGGGAAAGGGAAGCGGCTCCTTTTTGGGGAAGTATACGAGAAAGTTTAGGGGAGAACACTCCCGCTGGTTTTTGCACGAAGCTCTGTAATCCATACCGTCCAAATATTCTCACTTTTTCGTTCATGACTGGTCTGGCTCCTCCCCGTCGATCCTTGCTGACTCTAAACCCATTGGGTAAGTCGGTCGGCGTGGGTTATGTATGTATGCTATATTATACTAGCAGTACGCGCACGGCGTTGCCCGTGGAATCAGAACTTCAACAAAATGAAAAAAAACCCGCCCAGAATGACATGAAAAAGTTTTGTTAACAAAACAATTGATACACATTATTGATTCCCCTCTTATTTTTCTTCGCGATAATAACATTTCAACTGTAGAAAAACAGTGCAGAGTACGTTAATCCGAAACAATATTAAAAAATCGTAACGTGAAATTGATTATTATATAGCAAGTAAAATATGCGAGACATAAACACGTTAGACACTGCCGAAAATAATAATCGAAGACATTCAGTTGAAGGTTATGACGTCACCTGCTCTCTGCCCCGTCAGCCATTGAAATTGTCAGCAACGTAATGGAGAAGTGTGGTGGGAGGAAGCTCGTTAAAGAAAAATATCTTTCAACTGACCAGAAAAAAATTAATTTAAAAAAAACTGGAAAAGATATTTTAACCGTTCTTGTTTTAAATCCGACAGAACTGTTCCAGTTATAAGCTGATAAAAAATGAAAATAATAATGCTCTTAGAACGTCGGATGCAGCAAATTTATAAACAAAAATAAAATTTCGATGGTAAAACTGACTATTTTTTAAAAATTTCTCACAATTCATTAAATTAAGTTTGAAGCTCAAAATAAATTTCATTAGAAAGAAAATTGTTTGTTCTATCCGATGGTGCATTGATTGTTTTTCAACTATCATTAGGAAAGATACTACAGTCGTAAACGTCCCGAAAATTACCCAAAACAACACAAAACACTAAATAAAAAAAATTCTAGATTAAATTTTAAAAATTCCGGCTTCGAGGTGCATTGAGTCACTTTTACGACTACCTATGTGCCAAATTTCATGACTGTAAGAGCGATAATTTCATCTGGACATCGCAGACACACACGCACACAAACATTGCCTTTTATAAGTATAGATACAGTACCGTTAAATAATGGGATATAGTAAAAGAAAAAAAATGGGGCACACCTAATAATATGGGCAGGAACTGTGCTTTTCCAAAGTTAGAAGAATGAACGTATACAAGGAAAACACTGAAGATGGACAACTGATTCAGAAACTGAATTCATTAGTAAATACATTCATAGTTATATGCAATTATAATCGCTTACGCATCCACGGGCTCAAAATTACGCGAGAGTATTTAAGACACAGCTTGCGTATGTTTCTGAACAGCATTTGAATATTTGCTAAGATTAAAGCAAGGTCAGTGTTTCCGTGTTTTACATAAAACGCGTTATTCACAGCACGGGTCTGAAAAAATAGGTAAGGAATTTTTGCTGCCTGCATTTTCTTCCATGTTTAACCGAAAGCAATCGATTTGTGTAAAATAGTGAAGGTTTCGATCTACACTGGAATAAAATAAAATAATAACAGGTGAATTTATAAAAGTAATTCTTTTTTGACGTAGATTTACGTCTCTCCATAGTGGTCTAATGGTGTGTTGGAAAGGAAAAAATTATGACGCTTTTCGTGGTATTTTTAAACGCTTATAGCTCCTCAACTAAATAACATAGAGAGTTGGTTTTAGCTTCATTTAACAGAGAAAGGTATACATTAAAGATTGGAAAAATAATTTTAGAATTTGTAATTATGGTTTAGACGAGTTGCAAAGTTGGTGAAAATCACGAAGGATTTTGAGTTCACAGCGACCGATGCGCGCGCACGCATCGTTTGTGAGCGGTATATTAACTGGATTTAAACAAATTAATTCATTCAGATTAATTCATTTAACAGAGGAAGGTCATAGAGCATAGGTAATAGGTCAAAGTCACATAGAGCTACTTTAGTCACAGTTAAGTAATCGAT
>BGPR01031150.1:0-18222 GCA_013235015.1 Araneus ventricosus | reverse complement strand
TTCAAAAATAGATTCACATTTGTATCTCCTCCGTTAGAGAAAAAAAAGAATTTTCAATGGGATGTTTGTCTGTTTACCGTTTAATATCTCATTACCCAAATCTTGCTAAGTTGTTATAAAACATAATATTTAAATATTTGAACAGAATATTGAATTAATAAAAGAAAAAAATTCCTAGTTGTGCATGATGAAAAAAATGCGAATTTTGAATTGAGAAAAAATGGCTAAAATTGATTTTGGATAAATGGATGCACAAAAAAACACACGGTAGCTTCAAGAATAGAAATTCTTTTAGTAGAGGATTTTCACGATTGTATATGATAGACGTTAAAGTATTTCCCATATATTTCTCATAAAAGAAAATATTTAAGCATATGCATATTTAAAAATTACCTTTGTGTAAGAAAGTTAAAAGATTTAAGTCCTTTAAATGATCTCTTTATTTTTAGATACGTATAAATTTATAGGACGAACAAAAAAATAATGCAATGCTTTCTTCCTTCTTGAACGCACTTCATGAATTTCTGGCTAAAATAGGAAAATGAATAACATAAATTTTAGGCAGTTTATAAATGTTTCAAAATTAGTTAACATCGAAATCTACAGTAATTTTTCAGGACGAGAAGTAATTAACTTTAAGAAAAGAAAAAAATATACGATGGTTAAGATAAGGTTAAAAGTACAATAGATTTTAAGGTAATTTATTTCAGAAGAAAATTCGAAGGTGAAATTTGTTATGCCACAGAGGAAGAAGTGAAAGAACAGAATACAAGTAAACAGAATACAGGTAAAAGAAAGAGGTTCTGAAGGCAAAATTCTCAGTATTTCTTCTGGACACTTACCAAAGGAAATTTAAATAAACCGCACTTGCAATATTAATATGGAAATGTACAGGTATTTCAGTTTCTTCAGAAATGTATTCAACTATTTCGCTCCAAAAGACATTTCTCGTTTGTAAACTTGTCCTCATTATTCTATTGAATTATTTTCTACTTTTGTTTAGTTTTAAAACTAAGTTGTTATTGAGTTCGATTTAGTTCTGCATCTCAGGCACAATTCTAAAACAGTTAATTCCTCGTTTCATTCCATTAAAAGTATCTTCTTAATATTTGGCTCTTTTTTGGATTATGTACGCTTAAAGCTTTTTGTCTCCGATAGATAAGAGAGGCAGGCGAAATCAATAAAATCATTTCAATTTCGTCCTACTTCTCGAATTTTCATATTTTTAAGAAACAATTTTTCATAAATTTCTTTTATATTTGCCTTACTTGAAAGCAAATACAGTTTCGAAGGCGTTAGAGTTCTCTAATGTATGTATTCCGTGTATTAAAATTGCATTTTTGATCATTTTATGTAAAAAATGAATTTTAAAAATTGAAAAAAAGAAAAACTATGGTATTATCAGATTAACTATTTAGACTATGGTATTATCAGATAAAAAAAAGCAGAGATTATCTAGCTTTTCGTTAAATATTGAAAGGAAGACAGGTTGCTTTGAAAAATATCTTGCCAAATTAGCAAAAGATAGTATAAACAGCCAAAACTGTTTGTGACCAAGAATACGTCAAGAAATGTTTTTTTTAAATGCTGGTGACTGAGAGAGATGTAAAAAAAAAATAAAAATCAGTCAAATGAAATGCCATAAAATCTATAATGAGTGCCATTTTTACAACTGATGAGAGCAAAAGAACAATAATGCAAACTTTACCTGGAAGGCGTTCGGTGTTTCATGTATTTATAAGTTTCTAGACATGATCTGCGGAAACGGTAAGGGCTGGAGGCAAAAATTAAATTGCCAATTGAAAACAGAACACTTTTTCACTACCTCATTTCACAGATTTTTAGCGAAATTTTTTTAGTACCTAATTGTCGCCAATAATTTTTTAAAATGTCAGCTTTTTTAAGAGGGATCACTTAGTGAGAAAATAAGTAATGCCATGTAAGCATTCAGTCATCACTTAAAAAAAATATGCGCTTTTAAATAATTACTCACTTACTAACTTATCAACAAACGCAAGTTGATATACGATTTAAAAATGAATCATTGGTTCATAAAATATGGATTAAATATTTTAATGTACGTGTCATCTTAATTTTGCTTGCTCCAACCTAATATGATCGCAAGTCTAACGAAATATCTGGATAAGAAGGTTAATTTCAATTTTTGAAAAGTATAGTTCTGCTTTCTTTTATTTACAGAGTATATAACTAACTTTTGTGAATAGATTTTAGCTGCAATATTCCGCAGTTTAGTTACAGTTTATTATTATAATTTGCGATGAGAAAATTTGAAATCATATTCACATTCTGGAACGTCTGAAGTGCTTGAGAGAAAAACTGCCAGTGAAAAATATGAGATTTTTATGCATCGTCAAACACTGACGAAGAGAAATAAATTTTGTAGTTGCAGCTTTTTTCATGTTCTTACAAGAGAGACAAATGTTCGTTTAAATTTTCATTTTGATTCAGAGTACAGGGGTAATCGTCTTCAGGCTGAATGATTAATAAAAGCTTTAACAAGCATGTAGATATAATTTCAAAGTATCCATATTGAAATTTTTTTATTGTGGAAGTTCAAATTAATACAAGCTTAATATTAAAAATTTTAATAATTTAATTATTTTGATGCCATGTGAAAACTCGAAATAATTTTCAGAGTACTTCATCTCTTTCTCAGTAAAAATTAAATCTCAATCCATTTGTGTATAATTTTACGAGATAAATTGATTAAATTATTTTTGTATTATGGATTTTCTTGTATTATTTTCTTCAACGGCATCAAAACAGAAGAAGATATTAATTCTTTTTTTATAAAAGCTAAAAATTTGATTACGTGCCTACAGTTGATAAGTACTATAAAGTAGAAATATATTTGGCTAATTATGAAAGCTAGTACTTGCATTTGTGCTTACATTATTTATTTTCTTTAAGCTTTTATATTGTTTTAATTTATTGCGAATAGTTTTCCTACCGTTTGGGAATTGCTGATTATATGCTGCATTTTTTATTTGAGATAAAATGGTATTCATAAGTGTTATTTTTAAAACGTAATCACCTGAGTTCCCCAGTTTCGATTAAACAATTGAATTTTGAAAAATAAAATTATGAGCAATGAAATTATGAAGATAATTAAAGTTATATCGAAAATAACTTTAATTATAGTCAAAACTTAACTAATTAATTTCAAACTAAAAATAGAGTAAAATATTGATATTATTCTGCATCCAATACTCATTCATATCTTTTCTCCATAAAAATAGATTTTACATCAATTGAAAGAATACCTGAAGATGATGAAGGAATACTTGAAGATGATACTTGAAACAGATAAAACTCTACTTGTTCCAGTTATAGAGTAGTAGAAAATATCCCCCAATTAACAACGAGAAATGGTTATGTCTCTACCTTCGGAGCATTTTTTATAAGAAAAGGAAATTTTTATTCAACACTAATGTTTCCAGTTACAAAGGTGTATAAAATTGTGATTTCAAATGCCATTTTAATGAACATTTTTTTATTTTCGAAATTTTGACCATTTTTGGTCCAAATTTAGTAAAAATTTACGCTTACACCAAACTTCATAAAACAAATTCTAATGCATGTATTCCACTTTTTATTTCATTATATATTTATTATAGATTTACCTGTATCGTGAGGCAGAATATTTACAGTACCTCTTAAAGTTACTAAGATATACCAAAGTTTATATTCGAAACATATTTTTAAAACCAAAAATATCAATTTTTCAAATGAAAACAGCTCAAAAATGAATACTTATACACTTTCAAGCTATATTTGAGGTTCGCAACATACCTACAGATATACATATAGAGCGCAGTGGTAAAATTTAATTTCAATATATTAAAAACTTTTTAAGAAATCAGATTTATCGCAATACAAAAAAAAGAAAATAACAGTTTTCCAGAAAACGCAAATAAAGATTTTAAAGTCTCACAAAAATTATATACATACATTTAACAACTTAAAATTCACAGTATTTGTGAGTCAAGCCTTCTTTGACTTAATTTTCAATTAATTTTGATTTTCTTTTAGCTTTTAATTTCTTTCTTGATAATTTTGTTTTCGGTTCTACTTGTCTCTTCGATTTCTTAATTCTCAATATCAACTTTTATGAAGTTTTTTTCAATAATTTCTGGTTCAAGTTTTGTATTCAGATATTTAAATACAGGTATCAGCCCTATATCGCCTGAGTTGAATAATAAAACTGCTATCTTAGTACCTAATAACAGTGTTTGGAATGAGCGAAATTTTCTTTAGGTAAAATATCCCGTAAGTAGAGAAACAGTTGCCAGATACGTCTAAAACAATAATAAATAAATAAATAAAACTTAATTCTATATTTCAAAAGTAAATTCTGCATTCAGATTGTTTAAAAGTAAAGAAATAGATAATCAGATGCTTTGTTTACTATTCAATGGCTTAGTTTCGGTTTCGAAAATTTCACATCTGGTTCATAATTTGGGCAATAACTTTGCTTCTAACTATCGAAGACACTAAAGTAAACCATTTTGGAATCCTAAATGTAAGGGATTTAATAGACAATAATAAAACAAAACTGAAAAATTTCATGAAAAACTCGATTTTCGGGTAAGCATACACCTAAAATAAAACTTTACAAAATATGCAACTTTCTACAGAGTTTAAAAACATTCTGCAGAGTTTTGTTAGCAACTTTAGGAAGAAAATATTTTGTCTTTTCCCGAAAGAAACACTCATTTCAGTTTTCTCTAAAATGAATTTCTTGTTGTTTTTTTTTAAATCAATTTTAATTTAGACAGCATCACCACTTAACAGTTAGTCGACATTCTATTTCATCCATACATTCGATACTTGAGTGTTTTCTTTAGAAGCAAAGAGCATTAAAACTTACATATTTTTTTAAGAAAAGGGAGTTCCATTTTTCATAAAGATATTACCGAAAAGATCTCTCCATGTCAGGGGCGAAAGTGAAAGACATTCAAGTGTGGGATCAGTTTCTCCAAGAAACGTTGTAGAAATAAATCTTCCCAATTGCTGTTCTCCTATCATAACCATGGCATATGGTTGAGGTAGTTACAGCTGTTGGAAAATGACCTCAGTAATGGCGATACTGTGGAAAAACCTTCCGTCTTCTGATTTAGGATGCAATATATGTTCCTCGGCCATGTCGCTGAAACCGGAAAAATTCATAGTGATAAGAATTATATTTAAGTAGATACGTTCGGCAACTGTTAATTTTATTTTTTATGATGGGCATGATATTTCATATTTGAAATGAAGCGAAAAATATTACACGCCTTAAAATAATTCATATATTCTCAATAACTGTTGTGTATTTTCTGTATTCTTTTACTTCTGTCATGCTCAACTACGAGACTTTAACTGTAGGAAACGAAGCTAGATCTTAGTGGATCGTTTGAAGTGTTATATTATAAGCCAATTTATATTATGAATTAAAATTACTGAAATGTGTTGGAATAGATAATAATTGATAATTAAATTTTATTTAAATGAAAATCAAGCATTTACATAAACAACTTTTAAGAATTTAATTTTTCTAATAGTTCAACAGGAATGAGTTTAATCTCAAGTTGAATCTAGAGCAGAATATAAAATTCCTTGCATAAAATTTAATTATTAAATGCCTACGTGAAGTTACGAATACAAGAAAGTGATTTAGAATACATATGTAAAGTATGTATATGTATTTGATTAAAAAGGATTAAATTTGATCCCTCTGTATTTAAATCGGTCTCATTTTCTAAAAGCTGGGAATTATAGAATACTGTTTAAGTTCAAAAGGCGTTGCACCAATTATTAAATTTAAATCGTTTTTTCGCATGTTAAGATTATTCTTAGAACTTGGCAAACATTTTGAGATATATAACTGCAATTAGAAACGGATTTTAATTTTACAACTATTGTAGTGTCAAATACTTGTAATACAGCTCCATTTCATAAAATCATCAGATACATGCGATATAAGTAATGTAAAAACAGCGAGAAATAGTTTAATAAGCTTATTCAGAAATATATATAAATTAATCGTTAACATTTCTTCGTCATCTGATTTCCACAAGAAAAATAAAGCTATCAAAATTTATGAAAAAATATTTAATAATGATAAAAAAAAGGGCTTATGACATCAGTCCAAAAACATATTGAGAAATGGTTTAAAATATATGTACTAATACTCAAATTTGTCTTTTAATGCGCATACAAAGTTTTTTGTTCTCAAACATATCCATACCATTATTTATCTTTTTAGAAATCTCTTTCATATCTAAGTAAATTATATCTCAAATTTATGAACCAGATCCCTTGAAAGTCCTTAAAGAAACATGCTTTAAAAGGGAATAATAACAAGACAGCATTTTATAAGGCTTTCATAAGTATTTATTAATCATTCGGACCAGACTACTGCATAAATAATGACTGTTTGATCTTAACGAGTGCAAGGATTAATTGTCATATTCCACCCCCGCGCAGATTGAATGCAATAATATTCGGACTAATTTAATTACTGTAGCCAGAAGAATGTTCCGAACAACTCAACTCAGCTCCAACTGTTTCTGACTTATGAATAATATCCACTCACAGATCAATCGCCGTAGTTAACGAGTAATTTCTCTGTCGCCCTTTTTCAAGGAGCTTGTGAATTAATTTCGGTGACATATTATGGCATTTCAAACGCAGCCTCTTACACATTTTCGGGGCTTCCAGCGAAGCAGATGAAATTAAAGATGCACTTTGACTAAAGAGCGGATTTCATTGCTTTATCAATGTCGTCGTTAATTTTCTCAAATCTTAGCGATTAGAAATATTGGATAACTATCTGTTATGCCCGGCGTTGCTCGAGATTAAAATGCTTTCATGTCTAATATTTTTGATGCAAGAAACTACTTTTGTATAGAAAATTACAAAACCCAATATTCTTTTATCGTCTGAAATGTTTTTTAATTAAAATGAGAATATCAGTTGAACCAGACGTTTTATAAAACCGCCGATAGCTAATTTTCTCCATAAGTTATTAGTATTTATTGCATAGGTACTTCAAATTTTGCTCATAAATCTTGCAGTATAAAAAAGATTTTAACGGATGTTTTGGGACAATTACATAGTAACTTTTTATTGAGAAAATCGTTAGAATATATATGAATAAAAAAAAATAAAATTCTTCTTCATCCAAAATTCTTCTAATGTGATCTAGCAATAGTTCTTATGTATTCTTGTTTTCACCAATGAAAAAGAGTGTTATAAATTGTGAATTTTACACACAATTTAATTTTTGAAAAATTAGTAAAATAAGGGCATCGAATTGAATGGAAATGAAAGTTGTCATGGAAAGTTAAATTTTTAAACTTTTATTATGTGTAAAAATAGTTTTTGTGACATAATACATATATTCGAAAAATATCACTGAAAATGCCAAAATCTTGCTTAATTTCCAATTAACTGAAATTTTAATAAGATTTGGGGCTTTTAAAAGTTACCTGTAGACTCTCTTATATCAAACGTATTTATAAAAATAAGCAAAAATTTCAGAAATAATGGTAAATTAGTTCAAAGTCTAACCGTTGCCTAGTTGTACAGCTAGAAACATTTCGCTTTTTAGTTGTGTGGATTCTCCTTTAACCCTCTGATTCATAAGATCATTGGAATAGAGGGACTCAAAATATGGGGAAGTCCGAGTTCCTCTATCAAAGATAAGGGAAATTCACTTCCCCCCTCAAAAATCACAATGACAGCTGGCACTGTCCGAATTCTAAGAAAACTCCCCTCTTCCCCAAACACATCTGGGCAAGCCACTCTAGCGAAGAAAGCACGCGACGCGAGTGTGAAATCAATCACACTTAATAAAAGGGGTCGGAAATTCCAGAGTGACATTCGGACATTTCAGACGACTACCGTATTTGGCTTGAAGGGACGTATGGGACGGTCTCGTATCGATAGAGTTAAAGTTTTATTTCAATTCAGCGACGGTTGCAGATTTAAAAGCGCAGAATTTCCTTTTAAGTTTCTCCTGAATTGAGAGCAGCCATCGAAAGAGAATGCACACAAATACCAAACGAAATGTTTCGTGTTGTTTGCGATAATATTGCTTCACGTTGTCAGAAGTGCCAGAACCAGAACGGTCGTCACTATGAAGGCAGATGTTGGCAAAAAAATTGAGTAATGACTGTAGATTAGACAAAAGTTTGAATATGAAACATATTTTAATAAGCACCGATATTATAATTATTTAAATTGTGTATAATTTTTGGACGCATCCTGAGTTATAAATGCTATAAAAATTCCATTTTATTGACGCTATTTGTATTAGCGTTAGAATCAATTTACGATTTCTTCTTGACCACCGTTGCTTTGAACCTAATTAAGTAATGACTGTAGATTAGACAAAATTTGGAAAATGAAACATATTTTAACAAGCACCGATTTTATAATTATTAAAATTGTGTATAATTTTTCGACACATCTTGTGTTATTAATGCTATAAAAATTCCATTTGATGACGCAATTTGTATAAGAGTTAAAATTGATTTACGATTTCGTCTTGACGACCAATGTTTTGAAAAAAAAATTTTATGCTTTTTGTACACTTATAAAAGTGCGCTTTTAAAAACTTTTTCTTCATTTTTAATATTTTTTGTTTGGAAACAGAACAGAAAATATCTTCCATACTTATAAAGCTAGGAGATTAATTTTTCTCTAGGATATTACACAATATATATATTCATGCACTGTTGAAAGTGAAACATATTGAAGTTTGCGAATGACGTTCCAAAGGAACGTTGTAGAAATTAATCTCCTTCAATTGTGGTTCTAATATTAAAACATGCCGACTGGTTTAAGTTGTTACAGTTAAGTAACGACATCAATGGTGGTAATATTGTATAATACCTCCCTGTTCCGCTACTCTATTACTCGAGACAAAGCATTTACTAGCAAGAAATATGATTTTAATGTAGATACGGTCGCCAATTGGCGTGCTTTTGAATATGATAATGTTTTTCGGCTGGCACTCCTTCTGTAAATTGCATGATTCGTGAAGCAAAAATCGTTCGAAACGCTCTGTAGGCAGACCGTCGTACCTAAAGATATTAAATTTGGCACTTAGTTACTCCTGGGTTAGAGATGCTCACTAAGAAAGGGTTTTCTCAAATTTTTTTAGAATTTTAATAAATTAAAAATTTATAGAATTTTTCCTCCTTAATACATTTGGAGCATATTATTGCAAAAATATTGTGTTTACACCGCTATAAAATTTGAAAAAAATATATATTATATTTTCAGTAAAAAATCATTTATATATGCATTTTCCCCATTAATTTTATTATATTTTAACAGATTTTTATATACAATTTGTAACGATGCATTTTATTTGTTGTAACTTAATTCAAACCATTATCATATTGTCACGATGATCGGAAGAATTTACAGGATACGCTTAATAAACAGACAGATTTATTAGAGTCAAAGCAACTCGTAACATCACAGACAGAGAACAACACCCCAATACTGATGGGACTCAGTATTTATACACACATAGAATATTCGAGAAACATCCACCAAACATGTTTAAAGAAATATCTAGAATTTTTCCAGAACCTGAACAAACACTAAATAGCATTTTAAATTAAAAATCCAAGTCCTTCGATAGACTGCCATGGCCGGGACTCGAACCACGGCCGGCCGGTTTCGTAGTCCAGTGCTCTGCCCGCCAAGCCACAGTGAACGTTGGTGAGATTGCTTTGGGTGGCAATATTTCATCAAATCTTCCACTCGCTGTCCATTGCTAGTACTGACAAAGTGATAAAAATTGCTTTATATGTGCATTGACTTCGAAGCAGAATTTTCACTTTGGCTTTCCTATTTTTATTCTAACATGAAAAATAATCACAAATCTGCTTCCATCTAAAAGGCAGGTTAATAATTAAATAATTATGCACATTTTTTAAAATGCCAAACGGCATCTGATTCAAAAATTTCATCATTTAGAAAGACATTCAAATTAAAAACACTTTGAAAGATGGAATGTAATTACATTCGTTCAATGAACGAATTCCAGAAAAAGTAAATTCATTTCATTATCGTTCGTCTGCAAGAACAGTTGATAACCAGGCAGCAAGTTTTAAAAAATTTAATGACTGCCATGGATGGTTAATTCATCAAAGCTCCTGCCGAAAAGCTGCGAATTCGAAATGAACCATTCGAAGGATTCCGAAAAGTTAATAATTTTAACTAGAAAACTCTAACAAGGACTTTTTTGAAGATTACTTTTCATCATTGTTTGGAGCTCTGTTGAAATTCAATTAAATTCCAGCCAGCTATCGCGGTTCTTACATTATATACACTTTTTTACTCTTTGTTTATAATTTTTCTTCGGCACTCTTACCGCCATTTTATAGATAAATATGCAGGTTTCAGACTTCAACCCAAAAACACTGTGATTACTCTGCGAAATTAACTCTTGGACGTTCATTAATTTTGTTTTTTCTACCAACATTCCCTTTAAAAGTATTGCTTTGACTGTATAAATCAAAACCATTTCGCTAAAGCGTAGTTTTTGGATTCAAATGCGTGAAATCTCTTCAAAGATGCATCATATTTTTTACGAAAACAGTTTTTATTTATTTTGTTTGTTTGCAGGAATGAAACAGAATGAAGTAACATAGTATTTGTTGAGATTATTTCGCACACTTCAATGAGCATAAGCATAGCGAATTTTAATTTTTTAATATATATTTTTCTCTAGTTTTTCTCCTGCGTGTGTTTAAAGTTTCGGCACCCATCATTTGGATGTTTCTCAACTTTGTTTAAATTGCATCATACATTTTCATTTTTGGCGCTGAGCCAAATTTAAAATATTTTTTCCAGTTAATTTATGTTGTTTGATAATGCACACAGTTGAACAGTTTTGTAAAATGTTGTTTTATAAATAAACTCCTCTCTAAGGAGAATAATTAGGTTTGAAATGTAATGTTTATTATTAACTAGTAGTTTTGTGTACAGTAGACCTCGAGTGAAAAAAATACTAAGATCTTCGCTTCAACGTAATCTTTAAAGTTTTAATGATTTTTTTTGTCGGATGCGGAATTATTTAAGCGAATTTCTACCTTTTTCTGTATTCACAATTAAATGTCTGCTTTTATCTGTATTAAAAAATTAAAATTAAATGTTTGTTCTTAGAATTGACAAAATCATAATAAATGTCGTTTGCTATTATCTGTATGTTTGGAGGCATTATGAATGGAGATCCGTTTGGCTAGAAGCGTTAAAAACACTGATCATTACATGAAGCAGAACTATGAACACGGCCACCAACCAGCAACGGAATAAAAATAAATCTTTCACATATGCCGTTTTTAATGACTTCAAGGAACATTCATGCCAAATTCGAAGAAAATCGAATATTCTTCTGGCCCTGATTGCGTGAGAAGCAGTTTTAAAGAAAAATCGAAGAAATGTCGAACGTCCGAATTTAAACAGGATCTCGCTTCTCTTAGTCAATAAAAAATTACTATTCTATCATATTGTTACAGTCATGGAAAGTCGCTTCCCAGCAATGCAGGTCTTATGGTTGGGAAGAGGGTTTTACAAGGTGAAGCATGGAGTGACCTCAGCGACTCTCGTGGCAAGCATGACCTTGGCGACAAACTTGGCGACCATTTTGGCGACCTTGGCGACAAATAGATTATTCTCGAAAATACAACCCTTTTCTCGATATTTCTATTAGGGGCCGAGATCTAGGATTTTCATGAAAATTCTATGTGACGTCACGGCCTAACGGGGAGAGTATATAAGACCGCGTTTGATCCACAACAGCGTCTTTCGAACGACTGGTTACTTCTCTTTGAAGCGCGAACGTCTTCGGAGTTCTATCCGCTGTGTGAGCTAATCAGCTGGTGAGCTGAGCTGATATTGTCGTGACTAGTTATTTGCTGACTGTTTGTGCTGTTAGATATCAAAGCGCTGAACTGTCATTACCTGTGAATTGTTGTCTATTTACATTGGTAATCTGTGCAAGGACTATTGTTTCCTGTACCTGTGCTACGTGTTTTCCTGTATATTTGTAAATGAACTTTCATTCTCCATTATCCTGAGTGTTGGACTGTTTACACCATACACCACAGAGAGACCTTTTGCAACAATATTTTTGTATGTCAGGAATTGGTATGACTTGAAAGATAAAAAAGAAGTACAGAAAAGAGAGAAACATCAGTTATCTTAAGATCAGATGTAAACTTAACAGAAGGGGCATAAATGTACTAGAATGGTTTTTTAGAATGAAACTTCAGTAAGAAAAGAAGATTAAGGAACAATTAATCAAGAATAATTATTATGTGTTGTTGAAGTTTTTGTGATCTTCTTTTTCCTTTGCTTTCAGTTTAACCTTTGGCTCTAACAATGGAAAAATATTTGAAAGGCACAATTTATAGATAATGATGTTTAGCAAAAATTCTGTCTTCCATGAGCCAAAGACATGTTTTAAAACACTGTAAAACTTATTTTCTTCATGTCTGTTTTTACTTCAAAGATGAAAAATATATATCCTTGCTTCAGTTTTAGAGATTTATGAGTTTCAGAATTAAAACATGTTGCTAGAAAATTCATTATATACAGTTGTTCATTTTTGCCTAGTGTTATCAGATTAGCTATTGATCTGTTTAGAACAATGTGTTAAAATACAAGCCAATATGAAGCCAGTTACCATATTTCTGTTACGGAAGATGCTTTGCCTCTTTCTAAAATTTCTCTAAAAAGCCATTTTAAAATTCTAAAGATAATAAATGAATTAAATTTTGCTGTTAAACAACGTGCAAAGAGAGATTGCCTTAAGAATGGTGGGTTATATTAACTGAACCCTTCTATCCTCTGGGGAAAATCTATTATATATGATTATGCTTAAACGTTATTGTCATTGAAATTTACATCAGTTTGGTCTTTTATTAATTGAAATTGAAGGCTCCAAAGTGTGAATTTGAAGAATATTCGTATTGAGATTAAAATATTCTCCCTCTCTTTAATATATGATCACAAATGATTAGAAAAGGATCTAGTGCTTTTCTAAACGGAATTAAAGGTACTTCTAAAAATATAACTTTAAAAAAGGATCCAATTACCCTTTAAAGTAATTGAAACCCTCCACCGCGATTATCTTGAACGATAAGTGGCGTCCAGTGGCGAATCCAGTGGTGGTATGGAGCTGCAGCCTACCCCCCAGAATTAAACATAAATTCTTGATTTTTTTCAAATCTCTACAGCTGTTTGTTTTGAATCTACTTTTTAAAATAAAACGTGCCAAAATTGCTTTCTGGCTTGACAAGCTCGAATATTTTCCAACTTTTGTAGCCATTCCATTCGTACTTGTAGCGTTAACGCGTTAGAAAACATTTTTTGGCTAGTTTATTTCATTGTGTTTTTTAATAAATCATCAACGGTTTTGTAGTGTCCTTTTTTTAGTCTTGTTCACAAGTGAGTCAATTTCACGTGCTTGACTTACATAAACCATGAGGTCACGACGATACAAAATTTTTATCACCTCGGCCAACACCCAGACCAAATCCTGGATTCGCCACTAGTAGCATCTCTTAAGTAACACTGTACAATTATGTTCATAAGTTTTTATTTAACAGTAAAATGTCCTTCAGATAAGTCAATCGCTGTACTGATTGAAAGAATTATCATGAGTGTGTAAAAAGTAGCTTATATAGAAATAATGAACAATTAGAATATTGTAATAAAAAAAATAACGTTTTCTCGGTTTTTTTTATATTTCGAGCGAACTGATGAAGCCTGAATACGTTTCACATTGTTCCAAGATTTCTGGGCTTGAATTATAATGAGAAAATGTTGATTTTATTTCTGCCACAACATACTGCTAACTTTTACAACTAGAAAGCAGTGGTTGCTTTTATTTTTTCATTGCGAATACAAACTGCTGGCAGGAGTAGAGTCAATTAAAATAGATCGAAAACATAAATATTCTCAGTCAAAGCATGCAGGAATTTAACGTCAAACTAGGCAAAGTTTTGAAATTTCTTGATAAAATACTATGAAATATATCCATTCAACTTAAACGACGATGAACATTTCAAAATAAATACCTTTAATATAACTCTTCTTTTTGTAGTTTCATTGTATAGTGAAAAAAATCGAGAATGCATTTAGTGAAGTACTTTTCCAAATTGACTGGTTCTTTTTAAACTTTGATACAAACCTCCATGTTGGATGCGTTGACTAAAGGCAAAATTTTATCTGTCTCTATAATTCAGTTATCATTATTACGTAAGTTAAGCTATCATTAGTAATGATTTTTAATCAGTCATCATCTTTAATCCTTTGGACAAGCAGACTCCCGAATAAATGAATTACTGTTTTCGGACTCTGTGAATTCCAAAATGTATAATTCTATCAACATCTTCAGGACGGATCTTTCAGAAAGTTACAGATATATCCCTTAGTAAGCTTCCTATTCCAGGAATTAAAAATAAATGAATTCTGCACTTTATTTTAAACCATATTTACTAAAATATTCAGTGTTAGTTTTATATATCATGCTATTTTTCAGTAACATTGTTCCTTCCTCCACGTAGCCACGGTGCGGCATTTTCATTCTTTCAGAAATATTTTAAATAAAGAGTAGGTTACACTTTCTTCTCACTACGTTAAATATACAGGCAAACTTTTTCATTTCTCGCCTCCTCGGAAAGTAGTCGTGACTTCCACTTTCTTTGCATGAATTTTAAAATAACTTCTATTTTCCTCTCTGTCGACACACAAAATAAATAACTCTCAGAGACAAGACTGCTAAAAGAAGACTATAAATTTCAGCCTTTCTTTCCCTTTCTTCCTTTACTAGACGTTGTTCTTAGCTTTTTTTATATTTTATTCAATTTTTGAATTTAATAGTTAAGGTGTCAATGGCAATTTTGGACTTCGGTAAGATTTATCTTGTGGAAAGGAAATTGAGTCTGTACTACAGCAAGGGTTTTATGATGATGAAAAAAATATATATGAAATATGTTAAGGGATTAAAGGTCACTTCATAAGTTTTTTGAAGAGAAAGTGTATCAGTTCAGACAATATAGACGCGACTTAAATATAGTTTGCATGGAAATACGTAGCTTTTGTTCTGTTGCAAGCGAATTCGAAACATCTTACAATTAGACAAAGGATCGCAAGATATTCTTCTACTAATAAAACATTGGAACAAAGCAAAATGACCAGCTGTATTTGGATATCTTAGCGAAAGCAGTTAAACTGCTGTAAAGTGTTTTTAGCAAAGATTTTTTTATAGATTGATGTGTGAAATCGGGAAATTCATAAAAAAAATATTTATACAAATACTTCAGAAATGTAAAAAAATATAATTGTACAAACTAAGCCAGGCATTGTAACAGCATTGGAAGTAGACAGAAGAAGTTATCAGTAACTGAAATTCGTTTTGTATGAATAGTTAGTAGTTGTTTAAATGTGTGAAAGGTGAATGCCAGTTACATTTTAATCTAAAAATATGCACTTTTTTCTACAGATCGCGTTTTGCAGGGGAAAAAAGCTTTGATGTTTAATATAATGACAAACTAGGAGAATATTGATTTATCAATTGCAATAATTATTTATTTTGTCGTATTCTTATTTCGAATAGCAGAAGACAACAAACACAGAGATTTAACCCTCTGATTCCTAAGGACATTGAGATAAAGGGACCTCAAAATACGGGAACGTCGGAGCTCCTCTATCAAAGATAAGGGTAATTCACTTTCCTCCTCAAACAATTGATCAATGACAGCTCGCTTTGTCCGAATTGTAAGAAAACTCCCCTCTTCACCAAGCACACCTGGGCGAGCTACTCTAAAAAAGAAAGCACGCGCAGCGGGTGTGAAATCAATCACACTAAACGAAAGGGCTTGGAAATTTTAGAGTGACATTTGGACGTTTCGGACGGCTATCGTCTTTTGATTGAAGGGACGTATGGGGCGGTCCTGTATCGATAGAGTGAAGGCTTTCCGTGCATAGGGTTTGAAGAAGAATTCATTAAAACATTCATTTTTCAAAGAAGGAAATTATATAATATCGGAAATCTAATAACTTTCTAGAAAGGCTAATCAGATACTAGATTCTATTAATAAGTACATTCATGCCTTTTACCAGTTGTCAGTCACATATTTTATATTATACACATAAATAATATATTGAGCCAAATATTATGTCTAGTGAATAGAATAATTATTGATACTGGCATAACTCTAAAAGCAAAGGTGGAAGAAATTTTTTTAATTAAAAATTTTGGAATAAAATATAAAACTGAAAAGAGTTAATTCTTCATGAAATAAATTTTCGCTCTTGACGAAATATCATTTATCACAAGACTCAACGAAAATGAGACCAAAAGAAAATGAATAAATAAATAAAATCTTGCGGTTAGTTTGTTCATAAAAAGCAAAAAAAAAATGATTGTCAATATTCCTGAGATTTTTTTTCAACAAATTAACTCAATAGAAAATAAAAGAACGAACTGAACTAATAAGTAAAGGAAGTTATGAATGAATGATTTGTTCAAACTGTTTAGAAATGAAAACAGTTCAACATTAATTAGCATTATGAGGCATATTTTTGCTGATCTAATTCTTCTTCCTGCCACAAACGTTTTCACTTTATAACAATTATATAATCTTTAAAAGTGTTTCTTAAATAATATTCTCATTCTTAAATAAATCATTTACAGACATTGGTAGAAATTCAAACAAACGCTTAAATTAAAGACCAGAAATAAACTTGAAACTCCTGAAAGAAATAGCCCTTCTAAAGAAATAAGAAATGAAAAGAATAAACAAGACTGCATTTCATCCTCGGGATTGTAAAGCATTCATAAGCAGTTATTAATCATTCTGACCAGCCTGCTGCATAAGTGATGATTGCTCTATCCTAATTACTATAAATATTAATAGTAGAACTCCATTCCCACGCTCAGTGAGCGCAATAATACAAGATTAAGTTAATCACTGTCGCCGGCAGAAGGTTCGGAAAAGCTAAACTGAGCAGTAACGGTTTCTCAATTAATATGAATAACAACGACATTTGGATCAATCGTGGAAGCTAACGAGTCATTTCTCGCCCAACATTTTTCGTGGCACTTCCAAATTAATTTTGGAGACACATTACGGAATTTTAAATAGAGCATCTCACATATTTCAGAGCCTTCATGTGAAGTGAGGTTTCTGGAAACGTGTTTTTCAAGTAAAGGATGGATAAGGGTGATCTGAGGAACAGCGTTAATTTTCTCTATCTTAGGTATTAAACAGTAAAGAGTGTAATTTAAGCATAGAGTAATATGCCATTAATGCATTCAAGTTTGAGGTAGATAAAATGATAATGAAAGTTTTCTTCTGAATCGGTGTCTCCCCTGGGGCTCTATCACGATTCTACCGGCAATATTCGCACCGAATAGTTCTCTCTCGCGAGTACTCAAATACAGCGAGAAAATAGCCGTAACCTTCAATTTAGATCTATCACCAACGCCGAGTGAAACCAAAGGGAGTAATTTCTCACCGTTTCCGCGAGTACAAGAAGTGGAAACGATCGACCAATCAAAAGAGAGCACTCTCTCTGATTTCGAAGCATAAGCAAACAAATCGACTGTCGAGTCGGCCTGTGAAGTCTATTGTTTTAATGAAAACTACTTACTTTTGTTCAAATGGTTGTAGTCATGCAGTTTTTACAGCATAATGAAACATATAATTTGTTAGATAAGTGGTTAATAAGTGAAGACTTTGTGCACTGTTCACAGTCAAATAGTTGATATTTCTCGAATATAAATTTTTCTTCCTATTGAATCGTGTTTTTCACTTTATGTCATTCTTTTATCTGTTTATTTCTCGAATATGATATGCATAGAATGAATTGACTCTTTCTATGAATGTGTTTTGTTATGAAATAAAATATGTTTTGGTTTTTTTAATGTTTATTTTCAATACTACATCTATAATCATTGTATCATTTTGCATCCAATAAAGACAAATACACTCCAGAGAGTACTTCACGTATAAAACATCAAAATAACATTTTTGAATATTGTTTACAGTTGTTTTTCAGGAAATCATGGGTAAATAAATGCTCTTATCAATGAAATATGATGTAATCAATAAGTGTTTAAGCAAGGAACCCTTCTTGCATCTTCTTGCGCAAGAGCCAACCTCAAAACTAGAGCCATCATTTAAG
>BGPR01031149.1:0-18222 GCA_013235015.1 Araneus ventricosus | reverse complement strand
CAAAGATTACATATTTTACATTGGTCAAAATGCTGCAAACGAAACGGAAATAATAACCACATAAACCAGGCCTTAAAAATCGTAACGTGTTTGTCATAGTATGGTGTTTATTAATTAGTGTATAGTTGAATTACATAAATAAGGCTGAATTATAAAAAAATGATAAATGTTTTAATATTTGAGAATGAATTTCTATGAAGAAAATAACGTTTTATTTCAGACAATTAATATTAAATTCCAAATACTCGTAAATTACGTGAACGAAAAAGAATACTTGTTAAAATAAATAGTTTCGTTGAAAATAATAACACCACTAATATAAATCTATTTTGTAACGAGAAAAGAAACTTATTTATGTATCTGATGAATAAGCCATAATTTTTGCCAGAAGTTTCCAGTATCAAGCCAGCAAGATAATCTTTTATTTTTTTGTGCTTCTTTTATTTCAAAAAAAGCTTCTTTCTTTATTGAATTGGCAAACCCATCTAAGTTCCTTTTTAATTAAACAAAACTTGTATTGAGAAGACCTTAGTTTACTCTATAAAGATGGGAAAAACAAATTAAACACCGATAAATAGTAATAGATTATATTTTTTTATTTTATGTACGTTTATCATTAATCTAGTCAAATATTGTGATAGAATCAATCATAAATTATCGTGGATATTAATATCTTTCTTTTTCCTTCTCTGAAAGTCCTGCATCGAAGTTTACTGCTCAACCTTTGAAAATAGAAAGAAAAAGAAGTCCCATAATCAGCTTTATGATTGCGTTTAATTTTTCATCATTCCATTAGTTTTGTGGAATTAATAATGCTCATCGAATGTAGAAAGTGAAAAAAAAGTTCGAATCCAGTTCGTTTTTATTTTGAGAGGAATCGTTTGCATTGCTTTAAAAAAACATTCGAAACGATATATTATTTTTCTATTTAAAATCCACCTGTCTCTGTTCGAAGAAGCAGAAAATGAAGTTTTGCCTTGAAATTCAAAATACTTTTATTCTCACATTCCGCTTGCAACCGTTGGCAACTTGTATGGGGTCAAATAATTAATATAATTTCCTTTTTTAAAAAAATGGCGTACTTTGTTTAAGCGCTGCCAGCAGATTGAGGGTAAAAATTACTCTTAACATCATAAATATAAATATAGGTGACTCTGAAATTTTTTAAAAATATTTTCTGAATATTTTTCAGATTTATTTTATCGTGGAATGAAAAATCATTCTGTGACCTATGAAAATTAATTCGTCTCTCGCGAGAATCGAAACTCATTTATTTTTAATTTGATGAATGTTTTTCTTAAATTAAATCTCTCCTAAATAAAACAGTATGTTTTGTGAAAAATGAATTTAACTTACTTTCATTGTGATAAAAAAATATCATTCCGGATGCTGAACGATAAATATGTCGGAAAACAAACACTGTTTTATTATTTGTCAATGCATATTATTTTCCCGAATGTCAAATACTTTTTAAAAATATTAGATGTTTTTAATACATAAATGCCAAACGCTATCTGATTTCTAGAATTTTATTCTTTGATTTATTATTATTACTGCTATAAAAAAAATAAACACAATTCACGCACTGTGTCTTTTTCCCGTTTTTAGAGACGTTTTCGGTAACAACAAAATAATTTTGTTGCTAATAAGTTCAAAAATTTAATTATCATACTTGGGATTTCAAATTAATTAATATGACAACTACATTAAAAGTCGTCAGGTAATTGAGTTTCTGAAATTTATAGTAGCAAATCTATTAAATAAAACTGAAACGCCATTTTTTTGTACCTTATAAAAATTTAAACTACTCAATAGATTTTCTTCAAATTTGATCACAAATATTATGAAGTATAAGGAAGATTTTAGGGAAGCTTTGGTGACAGTTAAAATATTTTTTTATTAATTAAAAGCTGTTTCCATGTATAGAAAAAAATATTATATCTTTAGCGTTGCCATTCCTATTGAATGAATATATTACAAATATTTTAAACCATTTTATATATTTGCCTCGTAGTTGACACTTTCAACATTTAGTTAAATTTTATATCATTCTACAAGAATTATTAATGAATTTTGGAGAAAATTGGCTTTTGACAGTTTTTAAAAATCGTTTTTTTTTTTTTAAATAACAAAGAATAACTGGCAAACTGAAAGAACATAAAAGCCAAAGTTAAAAACAATAATATTAAACAAAAATAATAAAAGAAACCAGCAGTTGACTTTCGTAAGGTTTCTCCTTGTTTCATTGTTTGTGTTTTCAGATGTTTTTCGGCGCCATATTTTGAAATCTTAGTTACTTATTTTCCGGGGCAGAAAGCAAGTTTTTTGTCTTTTCTTCCTTCTGCTTTTTCGTTCGAAAGGCTAATTTTGCAGTTTCTGAAGACAATTTTCCCCTTTTCCTTAGATTTGGGATAATAATTCAGTTCACAAAGAGATGATTTTTGACTCCTTGTCTGTCCCACTACAGAAAATTGTCCCAATTTTTTGTGAAATTTAGAATCCTAGTGTGGGTGAACCTTG
Source organism: Araneus ventricosus (assembly GCA_013235015.1). NCBI lineage: Eukaryota > Metazoa > Arthropoda > Arachnida > Araneae > Araneidae > Araneus > Araneus ventricosus. Next base: position 15,702 of record BGPR01031149.1, on the reverse strand, counting down.
AGAAAGGCCCCTGCTGGATTCTTTTATTATTTTTGTCTAATGTTATTGTTTTTAACTTCGACTTTTATGCTCTTTCAGTTTGTCAGTTATTCTTTGTTATATCATCATTGTAATCTTGAAGTCTGCTGCTTTTGCGAGCAATAGATGCTTTGTGGTTATGTTTCTTGTGGGTCTGTTTGCTCTTTCCATAACTCTTCTTACTTTCTCGAAATATACAAAGAGAAAGTATTGTAATCGGCAAACAATTCGAACTCGAGATTTTGAGGTATCTCCACGTTTTAGACCTCCCTGAGTCCGAAAAACACAATTTTGGAATTATGTCTGTCTGTGAACACGATAATTTGAAAACTATTAGAGTTACGGGGATGAAATTTGATATGTGATCTTGCACATAATTTGTAGGTTTCTATCAAATTTTGGACAACGTCCGTCAACGAAAAGTCTGTCTGTCTGCGTTCTTGAGAACACGAACTCAAAAACTGGAATAGTTAGATGAGATAGTTATGGATAAAATTTGGTACACAGTTTTATCATCAGGAATGCAGGTCCGTATCCCATTTTGGGCCAAATCCCTCAAAAGGTTGACTGTCTGTCGGTCTGTATAATCGCATACTTCTGAAGACGATATCTTCTAAAAGAAATGACTTAGATAAATGAAATTTCGCATGTAATCTTGAAACCCTAATTGTAGATTTGTTTCCAATTTTTGTTTAAATCAGTTGAAGAAAGACGTTGAAATTGCATATTCTGTTTTTACCCCATTCTACGATGCAACAAAAAAGACGCGAACACCGGTGAGTTTTCCCCACCTTAGGAAATACTGCACGTTTTCTGACGCGCGGTTTATTTTTTCCCCCACGCGTGTTAGTCGTATACGAGAAAGTTTCAGGGAGGGCACTCCCGCTGGTTAGTTTCTATTGTTTTTATTTTGTATTTGGTTCAACTAATACTCTTGTTTTAATTTATAAAAAAAATTCAGATGATTTTGTGGATCATAATGTTTTATATGAAATTATTTTTAAACATGAAAGTATTTTCATCCTGAGGAACGCCGGGTACCGTAAAACATGTTACTTTGCACCGATTTTCAGACTTCCGACAGAATTTCGATATTACTAGGGGGCTCTGCCCCCTGCTCGCTAAGGCTCGCCAACCCCCAGAAGGATTGCGTTGCAATCCTCCCAGGTTTGCTACGCAAACCCTGCTCGCTTCGCTCGCTATAATGAAGACACTGTGTGTCCTAGAAGTTATTCTAAAATCTTCATATATGTATATATGAATCAGCTTTATTTTGCTTCTGATGCTTTAACTTAAATCAGCACAGAATAAAATTTTTTAGCCTCAAAAAAGATATTTTTCTTCAAATAAAACTTACAAAGTAAAGCTGATTTCCTTTTAATGCTTTCACCTTAATAAAGAAGGAATAAAATTTTTTGGCTCTGAAAAGGGCCGTTTTTTATATAGTGAAAGCATCAGGAACCTCCCCCATAAACACAATTAAATATTTCACATTTTGGAGCTATCACAGAAACAGATTCAAAAGATTGTGCTGGACGAAAGCCGGTATATACATATTCAATACATTCATATATAAAATAATATACAACATTGAAGATTGTGCTCTACAAAAAAAATTGTATCAAAGCAGGTATATTCAATCCACTCAGATATAAAATAATATACAACATTGAAACAAATTAAAAATGTAATGCAAAAAAATACACTTGACAATCAATCACAGAAACAGATTCAAAAGATCGTGCTCCACGAAAACATAAATTGCACGAAAGCAGGTATATATATATTCAATAAAAATTAATTATGATTTTTCGTGATTTTGGTACAAAGTTACCTCATAGGTGGGGATACGTTGCACTGGTCAAATTTTTTTTTTAGTATATTACAAAAACAAATTATCTGGATGCAATTCTAGATATACTTATTGAAAGCCTGGGTGTAAATATAAGAGAAAAATAAATTTCATGTACGCCTGATTATAATTAACAATTTTATATCATTGTATTCGGTCAAATCAGGATGGAGTTTTAGAAATCCTTTCATCCAATTATTGACCTTCTTAGCAAGATATTTATTATCATTTTTGTTAGGCGCAGGAGGCGAGTTTGCCAATATCACTTGTTAGTCTCGTAAAGTAGAGACAGGCAGCTTGAGTAACACTAGTTATGAAGAGCTGTTGGATAATAAGCTAATAGCGTCCTGACTTACTGCATGCAGTGGAATTTCTATGAGATAGAGCATTTCTTATTGTCTTCAGAAATGATGAATTGTATAAGTTAAAAGAGACATTTATTAGACGACCACATTTAAGAACATATTTAAAGATCACATTTCCATTTAACAAGGTTGATACTTGTCCTACATCTTATAGGTACAGCAACAGCTTACATGGCACTGAAGTCTCTCCGAGGAGAGAATGCTTAGAGGACCTACAGACCGTGCCGCTTTCTTCCAAATGACATAGTAGAGACAAGTTTATATACTCTGGTAATAATCAGTAGATCTACATATCAGCTGCGGGAATCGAATAGACAACGCCATACAATCAAAACAGAAGATACACATTATTGATTTTCCTGCTTATTTTTCTTCGCGATAATGACATTTGAGCTGTAGTAAAACAGTAAAGAGTAATCCAAACAATATTTAAAAATTGCAATGTGAAAATGATTATTAGACAGCAATAAAGATTATGACGCCTCCTGTGCTGTGCGCCGCCAGCCAAGGAAATTGCAACAATGCACGCTGGGAAAATTTACTTCCTTCGGAGAAAGTCTCGTGCAGGAAGCTCGCTAGAGAAAAAACTCTTTGAACAGACCAGGGAACAATTAATTAGAAAAACGGAAAAAGGGTATTTTAACCGTTCTTGTTTTAAATCCCACAGAAACGTTCCAGTTATAAGCTGGAAAAAATGAAAATGATAGCGTTATTAGAACGTCGGATGCGAGGATTTTAAAAAATCCGAATGAAAAATTAGCATAAAAGTAACTATTTCTCAAAATTCAGCAAATTGCGTTAGACGTTCGAAACAAACTTCATTAGAACGGAAATCGTTTGCTCTTTCCGTTGGTATGTATCTATTTTCTTTCTACAGTTATCAGAAACGATGTAATGGGAAAATATATATCGAAAATGACCCAAAACATTAAATAAAAAAACTTAAATTTTAACATCCGGGTTTCGAGGTTCATTGAGTCATCATCACGACTACCTTTGTGCTAAATTTCCTGACTGTAAATGCGATAGATTCGTCTGGACATCGCATACACACACGCTCGCACAGACACACAAAAAGGCTACACTGTAAAAAATATCCGTTTTTTTCCCGGACTTTTTCCGTATATTTGACGGTTTAAAGCTGTTTTGTTGACAAGACGGTTTTTCCCCATTTTCCGCTCCAGCCATAAACGGTTTAAAACCGTCAGTTCAAATTCTATTTTTCGTCATACGGTATTGCTTTCCGTATGATAACTTTTTTCTGCAACACTCCTTTTAATTTTTTTCCTCACTTATTATTTTTTGCAATAAATTATTTCGCACACGGACTGAATTCTTTTTTATGCTTCTCGTATAGTGCATTTGTGTTGCACGAGAATTAATCATTTTCAATAATAAATAACCTAGTAAATATACCGCCCAATCTGAAGATATGCTATTAAGATGAAATACCATACTGCCGCATATGAATAATCTGAGTATATGAACTCTGCTTTTCAAGAAAAGAAAATAAATCTTTTACTATATCTTTTGTCAATTTGTGTTATATGCGGAAGAATTTATGTGTAAGAAATGAAACATCTGTTAATATTGATCATGTTTCATGCAAAAGAATAGCATCACAATGATACACGTAAATATAATGGAGAAAAAGAACATTATTTATGCTTCTAATACATGAAATACAATCTAAACTGATTGTGTTATGCATCAGATTGATACCGTGTTTTGTATTCTGTTACATATCAGCAGCTTTCTGTGTATTTTTGGGGCAAGTTTATTGTATTGATTCTTATTCAATGAATCTTGCTTTAAAAGTGTTCCAAATTTTAAAATTTCGATCAAAAATATTCTATGAAAATATAAAAAATAATATTATAAAGGAAAAATCGCAAACACAACTTAAAAATAAATATATTCTGTGAAAAATAAAAATGAATTGAATAATAATGGATTTGTTGAGCAGACGATATTTTTAATTTTTGTTTGTTTGGCATTAATTATTGTGATAAATTAATTTTCGTATTAATTTGATTTTATTCTATCTTTTTCTGCATTTATTTCATAAATCTCCCCCAAACTTTTTCATTGTTCGGTGTGACAACCAATTAAGTGCTAAATGAAACAATTTTATTTCTGAGATTAATTTTTTTAAATTTCACTTCTGTTCTAAAATGTTAATTATGTTTATCGAATATAGGAAAAATAATAAAAAAGATTTAATTCATTTCGTACATAAAGATGAATCGATTGTCTCAAGTTAAAAATAAAAGTATGAAAAATTCGAATTCAATTCGCATACGTTTTCAGACGAATCGTTGGCGTCAAGATTGAAAAAAAATCGAAATTATGTATAATTTTCTTTTTTTAAATATCGTCAGCTATTGTTTTCCAGGAAGAGGAATGTGAAGATTTACCACACCATTCCAGACGCTTTTGTTCTCACATTACGCTTACGATCGTTGCCAACGGCATAAAGACGAATAATTAATTTAATTTCCCTTTCTTTTTTTAACTGGCTTCTTTAATTATTTAAGACTGAGAATAAAATTTACTCGGAACACCATAAATATAAATCAAGATGACTTTAAACATTTTTTTTTATCTCTTCAGAATATTTTCAGGTGTATTTTGAAGGCGAATGAAAAATAATACCATGTTTTTGAAAGTTAATTCTTTTCTTACGGGAAATGAAACTCATTTATTTTTTAATTTGAGTAATCTTTCGGTTAAATGATTCGTTCTTTTATAGGCCGGAAACTGCTATTAAGATCAAATAAATTTACTTTCGTTGAGATATAGAACTGAAATATCTTAATGATTTAAATATTAATAAACCTATTATCATTTATAAATACACAGTAATTCTACATTAAAAGTATTTAATGTTTTAATAAAGCTATAGCTGAGAGATAGCTGATTTAAATGACGGATAATTATGAGTTCTTTTTCTCAATAAAAATAAGTTAATTTTTGTTGCATTGTAAACCTTTTGCCTTTTTGTATGATTATCGGATTTTTACTCGTTTTGTTTTTAAATGAATGCTTAATAACTTTGAACTTTTTCACTAGCCCAAATTATATTCTGCTTGACATTTGAAATTCTCAAAATATTCTCTTTTTTGTTAATATTTAATGTTTAGTATTTCTTTCTTATGTTTGTTTGCATTTCTTTGTAATCTGAACTCGAATCTTTTACTCTATTCCGTTAATTATCGTCTGCCTTATGCACGGAAAACGAATATTTAATATTCTAGTTTGTTTTTTAATCCGCAAGTTGGCGACATTCATTTAGATATTATTATTTAATGTCTTCAGCAAGTTTAATTCTTTGTTATTTTGCTAGAGAGATATACTTATTTATATTTCATTAAAACCAGAAATATAACTCTAAAGGAAATTATTATACTAAGGATTTAATTAGAATGTGCATTATTTTTTAAGAAGAAAGAATCTTGGTTTTGCTTCGGTATTTTGCGATGCAAGTCTACTGGAATAAAAATTTGTTAAAGTGAATAAAAATTTCAAAGAGTTTGGATTATGATTATTAATCTGACTTCTGAGAAGGTAAGCCTGGATTCTCTGACTTTACTGTCAGGTCAGCCTCTGCTAAACTAAATATAAAAGTAATAAAGAGAAAAAATGAAATTAATAACTATGACTTCGGTTTTTGGTTTATAATTTATAACATCATGAATTTTTTAAATTCCATCAGTATTACTTTAAAGTTGGATAAAATTTGGAAAAAATATACCAAACATATTTAACTTGAATTTGAAATATGCATGATAGAATTCGTTTCTTAAAAACATGATCTGTTTTCACTTTCCTTTTCATACAGAGAATAAATTAATTAGCAGTTGAGAGGCTTATACTTCTTTTACCCAAAACATATCCATATAATAATCTTATGCAAAATAAATTCCGTTTCGAGATCCAATTTTGTCAACAAAAAAATTTTATTTTATTTTTCTCCCTGCTGGCTGCAATAAGCGTATTTTTAAATTTTGACCCCTTTCTGCATATTTAATAAACACCTGTTGCAACCAAATTGTCCTAATAATACTTAAAAAAACAATAAAATTCCTAAGAGGAATTTTAAAAAAATAATCAAATTGGAATATTTTCTCTTACAAAAAGACACAAATAGAGAAATCTCGTAATATCCGGAATATTCGTGCTTAAGGTTTTTGCTCAAAGAACAAGTTTGTTCCACAGCCGAAGATTAATGCCGTAACAGGATAAAGAAAACTAAAGAATCAAATTTCCGGAGCCAAAGATTCGCGCCGTTTCTATCTACAGATAGGAAACGCGGAAAATTACGCGAAAACTCAACAGTTTCTTTCACAAGTTTTATGGGAGGCATTATGGGTAATGGTATAAATAAGGTTGGACGCGAATTACTTCTAGTTATTGTGAGCGAGTCGAATTCTTCAAATGTTTCTTTTACAATGAGAGCAATTTTTCTAAAAGGAATGTTGAGTGCTTGTTGAATAAAACATTTTCCTTTTGCGACATTCGTTTATATGTATGAATTGTAACAATGAAATAATACTGACTCATTCATAAATTATTTCCCAATATATTTATTTTATTCTGTGATATTTCTCGGCGATTTCATTTGCAATGAAAAATATTCTATTAATGTCGTTTCACTTTACACTTTATACATTTTTCACGTATGGGTTGGCATCACCCCATCAGCGTTTATTGGTAATGTATTGTTACAAAAATTGTCCTGGGTGTATGGCGGAAAGCAGGAAACGGGGGAAGAAGATTTATTCGCAAATATTCAGGAAACACGAATCACAGGTAACAGGAACAGTAGCACTTATACAGAATATTTACACAAACAATCAAATTACTTGCAACAACAGTAACAGCACTTCCGGATCTAACAACACAAACAGATAGCAATTCACTAATAATGACAGTAACAGCACTTTCAATAGCGCTCAGCTCACCAGCTTTCCAGCTCGCACTGCAGACAGTAACAGCACTTTCAATAACGCTCAGCTCACCAGCTTTCCAGCTCGCACTGCAGACAGTAACAGCACTTTCAATAACGCTCAGCTCACCAGCTTTCCATCTCGCACTGCAGACGAAAATCGAAGTGATTCCTCGAAAGACATTCGTCGTCGAATCCTACTACCGTTTATTTATAGTGTTCCTGACAGTGTGTGACGTCACATGGAAAGCTCTGTTGAAATCCGAATCTCAGCTCCTAATGGAGATATCGAGAAAATGATTGCATTTTCGGGAATTTTCGATTTGTCGCCAAATTTGACGCCCAGTCGCCAAAATGATCACCAAGTTCGTCGCCAAGGTCAGGAGTCCTATGCTGGTCGCTGCCGGCATTCCATACTTACCCCTGTAAAAGTCTTTTGCCAACCATAAGGATAGCAAGACAGAAGAGCGACACTACATTTTTGTAGCAGTATTTACTCTTTATAAAGCAAAATATATAACAATAAACTAATGTATATGACCCTAAATCATTTCCACAATCTAACCACTTTTACTGGAAATTATTTTTTTAAAAACCTTAAAATCGTTGAATATGTATTGTTTTGCTGTTCCTAACTATACATAACATTAATATATTGTAATTTGCAAATGGGAATTGCTTCTTAGTTCTAAGCTATTTGCAAGACGTGACGCTTTCAGAGTGGAAACGTACGTGTGAATGAACGCAATATCTAAAGATTCATGTAATATTATCAACTAGCTAACATGGCGTTGCCCGTAGCATACTGACTTCAACAAAATAAAAACCCCGAAGTTTTACAAAGTTACACGCAAGAACTTTCTTTTAACTAAAGATATCAGCATATATGCGCGACTATCAAACATATAAAACAAATAAATCAAATTATTCTTTGATCAGTAAAATTAGGTAATTAGGATTAGCTGACGCAATAAAATGATCGAGAGTATGACGTGACTGTCGCTTCATATTGCCAGCCAATCGGATAGTTGAAATGCATTCTGGGAACTGAGAGTAACCTTGGGTCAGACGAAAGCTTCTTTGATTCGGATATGCGAGATAAAATGTTTGAAACTGATCAATAAAAAAATTCATAGAAAATCGGAGAAAAAGGATATTTTAACCATTCTTGTTCTAAAACAGGAATAAATATTCCGGTTTATATAAAAAAAAATTGAAAATGATAGCGTTATTAGAAAGTCGGATGCAAGAAAATAAGATTTGAAAGTTAAAAATATAAATGAAAAGTGACTATTATTTAAAAATTTCTCAAAATTCAGTAAACTATGTTAAAAATTCAAAACAAATTTTATTAGAAAAAAAATTGTTTGTTCTATCCGATAGTGCAATGATTGTTTCTCAGCGATCATTAGAAAAGATACTACAGCCGTAAACGTGCCAAAAATGACCCAAAACCACACAAAACAATAAATAAAAAAAATTTAGATTAAATTTTAAAATTCTGGCTTCGAGGTACATTGACTAACAATTTCGACTACCTGTGTGCCAAATTTCATGTCTGTAAATGCTATAGATTCGTCTGGACATCGCAACACGCAAACATTGACTTATATATATATATATATATATATATATATTTAAACCATTAAAACTCAAATATCATTTTCATTATATATACCTATTAAACCCTCATTTGAAATTAAATATAATTAACAATATAACCTAATATTGTTCACACAATGAAATACAGGAAGCTAATAAGATTAAAAACTATTACTATGAAAAAGCCAATCCTAATATGGAATTCCAACAATCAAATGTCAATCGACCTGAGGAATCGATTATGTCACATTATTTCGAAATTTATAGGCACCAACCTTCTGTGAGAGCCAATTGTTGGAAAAAGACAACAAATATAGGAGTAAATCTCCAAAATATATTAAGAAAAGAACGAGAAAATTAACTAAATGCTTACTGCTTCAAAGTCATAGCAAAAAAATGCCAAAAGTTAGATACGAATTACAGTTCCGCATATATTGTGAAAATATTTTAACTAAAATATGTTATATATACTATATTGAAGCATCATTAATAATTAAACTATAGATTTATATTTTTTAAGAACGTTATATTAACCTATTTTATTTTGATATTAACATTTAAATAATGACGTAATTCTTCATATTATATATATATTTGCAAAATAGAAAAAAAATGAGAGGCATACAATTCCGCAAATGCTTCATAAACAGTGATAATAAAAAATACCAGTTTAAAGCTTTGTTGAAGAAGGTGTTGTCGAATACTGACATTTCCCGTTAATCTTTTTTATTCATGTGAGGTAGATATTGACAAGAAAACGTTCACAAGTAGCGGTGAAAAAATGTTATTCTGTTTATTCACCCGGTGAAATGAAATAGAAAAAAAAGCGAGAACATTAGTGCAGGAATAATGCAGTCATCAAAGCTGTCAGAAAGGCTTGCGGTGAAATGTGTGAGAGAAAAAGATCGTCATCGAATGAATTAAAAATATTTGAATAACACCACACCCTGGTGATGACGTGATATTGAAAAGAAAAACTTTGAAAAATAATGTTTGAAAAAGTTACGTCAATATAGTTTATAAAACAGATGAAAAAGTTCAGGCAATTTTTTTTTTGTCGCTTCTGGTTAGACTTGACGTTTATTTATACTGAATAGTTACATATTTAAAAAAAAAAGATGCTATTTATGTGTAATAATATGTCCTCTATATATCATCTCTGGAAGTGCAAAAGGTCGTATGTCAAAAATTCCATTTGGTTGAAATTAGTGTTCCTTAAATATCGATAGTTCAACTATCGATAGTTTTCTCCCCGGCGATACTATTGATAGGTGTTCTTCCAGTCGATAGTTTAGAAACTATCGATAGTTCCAGTCATTGATCCGATGGTTTGAAACTATTGATGTTTCCTCTGCAATACTGTCGATAGTTTAGAAACTATCGAGTTGTTTCCAGTCAGTGGTTTTGAAATCGATGGTTTTTCTCCTCGCGTACTATCATTAGATGTTCCAGTCGATGGTTGAAACTATATAGATGGTTCCAGGTCGATTGTTTCTAGTCAGTGATGGTTTTTGGAAACTATCGATGGTTTTTCTCTCAAACGTACTATCGATAGGTGAATTTCTTCCAGTCGATAATTTAGAAACTGTATATCGATGATTCCAGTCGATGGTTTTGAAACTGTGATGGTTTTCTCTCTGCAATACTGTCGCGATAGTTTAGAAACTATCAATTGTTTCAGTCGATGGTTTTGCTTATCGATAGTTTTCTCCTCGGCGATACTATCGATAGATGTTCTTCCAGTCGATAGTTTAGAAACTATCGATAGTTCCAGTCGATTGTTTCAGTCGATGGTTTTGAAACTATCGATAGTTTTCTCCTCGGCGATACTATTGATAGGTGTCTTCCAGTCGATAGTTTAGAAACTATCGATAGTTCCAGTCGATGGTTTTGAAACTATCAATAGTTTCGATAGAGATATTATCAATACTGAAAATGCGCCTATCGATAGTATTACCCGGGAGAAAACTGTCGATACTATCAATTGTATCGATAGGTTTGAGAAAGTCGATACTATCGGCTTGGCTTTGATAGTATCGATAGTCTATCGGTGCTTAAGGAACACTAGTTGAAATCCACTAGTCGGTATCCCTTCATATCGCCAAAGAATGGCAAATTACGAAAACCAAAAAGCAAGATGGCTGCTAAAGTACTGTTACGAACATGGAATGTCTCTTCCCAACAATGTTAGTCTTATGAGAGTTTTACAGGGATAAGTATGGAATGGCTGGCAGCAGCCAGGCCTGACTCCTGACCACAGAGACGAATTTGGCGACGAAATGTGGGATCTCAAAAGTACTGGAATTTTCTTGATATCTCTATTAGGGCCGAGATCCGGATTTATCCGTGTGATTCCATGTAATGTCACGGCCTGTCGGGGAGACTATAAATAGACCGTGCTCGGAGCACACAGTGAATGTGTGATGATCGCCTTTGGAGTGTGAATCGTCTTTGGAATCTCTCTTTGGAGTTTTATCCGCTGTGCGAGCTAGTAAGTTGTTAGACGCCGAGCGGTACTTGAAAGTATTGTTACTCTTCATATTAGTGAGTTGCTGCGTGTTTGTGTTGCTAATCTGTGCAAGTGCTGTTTATCTTGTCACCTGCGCTTCGTGTTTTCCGGAATATTAGAGAATAGAGTGTCCTTCTCCGTTACCTGCTTGTTGGACTGTTTTCACCGTACACACACAGGACATTTTTGTAACAGTATATACAGTAAAGCACCGTTTATACGTCTTTCAAGGGACCGAAGAAAAATTGCGTATAATTGAAAAGACGTATAATCAAAACTTTAATAAATACGGTAAGAGGAATGTGTACGTAGAATATTGTTACTAACATCGTCCATTGATGAAAATCGTAAGGTGAAAACAGTCCGACAAGCTGGATAATGGAAAACGACGCTTTATTCCACGAATATTCTAGAAAACACGATGCACATAAAGAACAGCACTTGTGTAAATTAACATCACAATCAGACTGCAAATCACTAATTAAATAACAGTAACAACACTATCAAAAGCGCCCAGCTTCTGACAGCTGACCAAATCGCATTGCGAACAAAACTCCAATGAGAAATTAACTCGTTTGAACACCTCGGGTATATATATAGCTTTCCGACAAGGCGTGACGTCACATGGATTTCTCCAGAAGAATCTTCAGATCTCGGTTCCTAAGAGAGTGTAACGTCTTGCAGTTATGCTTAAAGAACATTCACAGTTAAGTTAAATTTAACTTAATTTATTGAGATTTCATCTGGTGTAAGTATAGAAATTTATAAACAAGAAAACAAATATCTTGATATTAATAATGAAATAATAAAGTAAGCCGGGTGTCCATTCACTGGTAAAAGGATCAGCGAGCTTCGCTAAAATATCCAATGGGGACCTCCGTGGAATACGACCAACTATTGGCTATCGGGATCTCATCTCCTCTTTTGTTGTTCAGTTCTGACCTTATATCTCAACAGTGAAGAAAAGCCCCTTGCGTTCTCACGGGAACACACTTGTCTACACACATAAACACCTGTTCAGGAATGTTGCCAAATTCCGTGCAAAGCTCTACACCACGCACCAAAGTTCTGTAATGAAAGGCAGTAGCTCGTCAATAGAGGGGTGAGGATTTCAGGTGGACGCAGAAACCATTAGCATGAAAGGTAAGGGCAGGTGTCCATTGTTCAGATGAATCTCAAAGTGACCACGGCCCTAGGAACGCTCACACTTTGTCCTAAATCAATGCCAGCTGTCGGAAGTGGCATACGTCACAAGAGCTAATACCATTATTCATGCCTTTTCCAGAACCTTCATTTTGTCGCCAAATGATCGCAACGTTCATCGCCAAGGTCGGGGCTCGTTGGCTTTGCATCCATTAAGAATCTCTGTAAATCTCTCTTTCCTACCATGAGACTAACCAGAGAAACGGTTTTATAGATTCTCAACATTATACAACAATTTATGAATGCAGAGATGGCGGACATGCCAACCTGATGGCAAGAATCTACATCGTCAACACAAATGTCAGTGAAATACGGATAGTTTCGAAAAGATTCGCGAGTCCATGCGGCGTCATTGTAAAGCGTGCGTATTTGTGAATGGTAAGAATTGTGGCAGTTGTGAAGCTGGGAGTGCGTATGTATTTTTCAAATGTTAAAATATCGCCAAATAATTTTTTCACCCATTATTGTCTTGTCAATTCTGCGTCTTCTGGCTCCTTTAGCTCATTGGTGTTTCCACTCATACATTTGTGCGTGGTTGTGGCTTGGTTTTGTATTTTCTGTCTCTGCTAACAGTGTGTACTTTGAATTCTGAATCGTCTCGTATTTTTTATCGCCTTCATAAACTAATAAAAGCATAATTATATTGCTTCTTTACTGGAATTCCGTCTCTGCTAACAGTGTGTACGTTGGATTCTGAATCATCGTGTATCTTTTATCGCCTTCATAAACTAATAAAAGCCTAATTATATTGCTTCTTTACTGGAATTCCGTCTCTGCTACACTGTAAAAAATATCCGTTTTTTTCCCGGACTTTTTCCGTATATTTGACGGTTTAAAGCTGTTTTGTTAACAAAACGGTTTTTCACCGTTTTGCGCTCCAGCCATAAGCGGTTTAAAACCGTCAGTTCAAATTTTATTTTTTGTCATACGGTATTGCTTTCCGTACGATATCTTTCCCTTTTCTTAAATGTAATTTTATTGCATTCATTTCATGTTTTTAATAGGGTTCCATCTCCGCTGTTGTTTATACATGTTGCAGAAACCTGTTGTCACTCATGAAAGCTAACCTTAAAACACGTGTTCTGGCAATAGTTGATTTTTACACCACTAGGTGGCGTCACTAGAGCTATAGTGACTTTAAAAACTCAAATAGATTATTTTTACTTCATTTTATGAAGTCTCCGATGGTCTAGTGGTTAGAGCGACTGCCTTTTATTTCTATGAACGCGGTTTCGATCCCCGGCTCGGCGGAGTTAGAAGTTTTGTCACCATCTTGCATCGAAATCGTCCAAGTAAGTTCAATTAAAAATTATATTAATTAAACTAATTGAAATTAATAATTAAGCCTTGATTAATTAATATTCCTAATTGATAATACACATCAGCACATTTCAACTCAACTCGAACAGAAGGAGAAAACAACTCAACTCAGTCGATAACGTCACTTACTTCGATGACTTAATTTTTACGGAGAAAACTTGATTTCATACGGTAAAAAACCGTTGTGACTACGGATTTCCTTCCTAACTTTTACGGGAAAAACTTGTTCCTGTATGGTAAAAAACCGTTGTGCCTACGGATTTACTACGTAACTTTTACGGTTTTGCACAACCAACCCAGCTGCCAGTTTAAAACCGTAAATTTTACGGGATTTTTTTTACAGTGTATATGTATTCATGATAGGTGGTGGAGCTGTGTCGCGGTGGAGTAAACGACAACCTACAGCTGCAACAAGCACAACAGAAGCCGACTACATGGTTCTGTCTGCTGCAGCTAAAGAAGCTATTTGGCTTAACAAAATTGTGACTGATATAGGACTCTCGCACATACAAACAATCCCTGTGCATTGTGATAATAATGGTGAGTTAAACCTACGCAAAAACAATATGTACCATACCCAGAGCAAGAATATTGATATTCAGCACCACTTTGTTCGGGAAGCAATGCTAAATGGACAAATTACCGAAAAAGGCATGCCAACAGCCAGCATGATTGCAGATTACCTAACGAAAGGTGTGCAGCGTTCAAAACATGTGATGTGTGCCCAGTCAGTGGGTTTGAAACTCTACCTGATACAAGGTGTTACGAATATCAGTTTTATTTTTAGTGTATTTAATCAAGTTTGTTCCTTACTTTCTGTGTGCATAATTTAAAACTAAAGTGGGAGCAAAAGAAATGCTAGTTTTTAATTGTGTTGTAAGGCGGTAGATGACGCCACGTGTAATGTGCATTTTTGTATAAGCAGAAACTTCTATAATAAAATCTCTTCTCCCAAGTTTCAGTAAAGCAGGTATGCTGTGACTGTTATTTCTCGTGTGCTGCATTCTCTCTGTATATATGTTGAGTTATTATAAACACTATGCTTATTCTCATTCTATATTTATTTTAATGCGTTTTTGGTATTATTTTGGAGTGTCTGGAAAGAATTAATTAGATTTACAATGACTCATATGGAAATAATTGCATTAATTTTCGCTCATTGTTTCCGAACGGATTATCGACGAAAACTGAAGTATCACTGTATTAGTAATAGCTACTTTGAATAATTGCGAAAAAAAAATATGTTTTTAACTTAAGTTTTGAAAGCCAGTGGATATGAGATGGTAAGAAGAAAAAAAAAGAAGTAAAGTAGAGATTAGTTATTTAGTTTATTCCAAAAAATCTCTGAAAAAATGTTTGTATATGAACTTTCACCAGTATTCTCCCTTCTGAGATACAATTTATATATTTCAAAAGAAGTTTATATAAAAATAGGATAAAAATAAAAGAAGAATAAGCTCCTATCTCTTTGTCTTGATAAAACGCCTATTTCAATAAAATACTTTCAAAAAGTGTGCCTGCGAACTGCCCAGTCTAGTTTATTCGCCGCTTTGCAAAAAAGATAAAAGCTTTAGTTGTATAAACCCGCCAGTCATCTTTATGTATTGTTCTTTTATCAATGTTCTCTAAAGCATTGCTAGAGGCTAGACGTCTAACATTGTGATAGAGGCATTGTTAAGTTTTCTAGTACCGTTGCAAAGATGAACAATATCGTAATTTCAAAAAATTGTGCAAAGAAAATTAGGCCAGAACTATTGTTGTTGTATTCGTAGAACTTACTAGAATTCTCTACTTATAAATTTGGAGTCGAGGACTAAGATTTCAGGATGCATTTTTCACAATACCCTTCTTTCTCCGAATAAATGATAATTCGTAGAAGATTCTG
>BGPR01031148.1:0-18222 GCA_013235015.1 Araneus ventricosus | reverse complement strand
TTATTTTTCATGTTACCATGGTAGTGAATTTTACTTAATTCTATTATAAAACAGTGCATAAAACTTTTATAATGAGCACAAGTCTCTATTAAAGCTCACTCAGCCACAGCCTGCTTGAATAATTATACAGATGATCAGTGGTCACAATAAAAGCAGATAGAACCTTATAAAACTGAAAAGTATAAATATCATCTTCAGTGATAGAACCTTTTCCCAGAGGAAACGTAGATAGAACTTTATCAAACTGAAAAGTATAAATATCCTCTGCAGTGATATGGCACATTAGTAGTTCGTTTATTTACGACTAGAATGCAAGTAGAGTCAGTTCGTTGGGTAAATCTAATTTAATATGAATTTCTAACTTCATTTTCGGTGAAAATTTCTGAGCCTAGTAAAACCAGCAGAGCGATTTGCTTAAACTTTCTATTATAAAATTATCTTTATTGGCAGCCATCACCTAACCCTTCCTGGAACGTAATTTTCATTTTCAACACTAGGGGCGCTGTAATCTCTCTAAAAATTGAATTTTATCAACTAGGTTATTTCTCGATAGGAATGGTAATACAAATATTAATTGAAGGTAAAAATGTAAAGGCACACTTTTCATCGAAATAGAAGAAAAAATATTAAATTAAATTCGTTTAAAAGAAAGTTTGAATTTATTCTTTTACATTCGGACGCAAATTTCATTACAAATAGGTTCTTATAATTTTTGCTAAATTTTTTAATGAAATTGGCATACTTGAAGGAAAGAAATATGTGCGTTATTAGTTTTTCATTGCAAACTGATGTAAGTGCTTGGGATTATGTCGAGCGCAGTGGTAGAAAAAGAAATTTTGAGGTCTTTGCCTTTCGGTTTACAGCGCCCCCCCCCCCCTTCTCGATGCAGACTGATTGCCTTTAGTTGAAAAAGCTTTTTCTCAAAGCTAACTCGTGATATAGATTTTTCTTCTATTCTTCTCTCCTTTCTCTTTTACTAGATATCCGTGCCCTAATCTTTACTTGTATTTTCCAAGGACTTAATATTTATACTTAGGAGACTACAGTTGATCATGTCACTACTCCCTTATTTTTCAGCTAACGGAAGATGAAAGACCACAGCGACTAAGTTTTTCCTTGCCCCCCCCCTCCAGTTTGTACGTTTAAAAACAGTATTTAAAAGTTGTAGTAATGTAGCATAATTGGCTGACACATGTAACTTATGTACAAAGAATATGGAAAGATTATTGATACTTAGTCGATATTGTAAATGAATTTTTATTTTTATTCCTCGGAAAGGAATAAAATAAAATAATATGGAATAAAGAAGAACCAATTACAGAAGTATACACAAACCAGATATTTTCGACTATACATGCACAATCTTAAATTCCCACTATTAAAGAAACATTATATTTTATATATAATTTGAAAATTTTGTTCATTAATGCTCTGGTTTCTCTTCAATAACGTGCTAATCTTTCGCCTTTTACTAAAGATTACCGTGGAGAGGAACAACTTAATGAGCCTATGCCAATTTTTGGAATCCCACTTCGGTGGGATTTAAAACATCGACGAGAAGTAATCACTGTTCTAAACTGGCGTTTGCAACGTCTTGTGCCAAATATGTAGAGCTTCCGCTCCAGAGTTTCATAAACGATCGCAGCGCCCTCATTCGTACTAAAACCAACTTAAATGATGACATGTTGGATATTCGCTATAGATGAATAAATTTTTTTATCGCTTCATGTTTATATATTCCTGAACTCTTAATTGGATTTGAATTATTATGATAATAAGGTATTGTGAAGGAAGAAATCGATAGTCTCTGCTATGCGACAGTACCACGATTGCATTAATTTTTTTATACACTTTTATTGGCACAATCAAAAACGTCCGTATTCGAGAGCAACGCTTCAATAGGCTTACTACTTTTTTCGGGGTCCAACCTTGGGCATATTTTTAAAATTAAACGGAAACAACGTAAGCACAGCCATTGCCCCTGTTGTGTTGCTAAATGACTTAAGTAAAAAGTTGTGACGAAACCGGTAGCCTCTCCTCCGTCAAAATCGACATCAGCTCTTGCTCCATGGTCGGCTGAGAGATGCACGGCACAGTAGCAAGATAATGTTTAGAAACGCGATGTCGAACATATAGGTTTAAATTTTTTGTTTTTTAAAAAAAGGAAGAAATCCTCGCCAGTCATGAAATTCTCAAACCCCGGACAGCACAAAAAAACAAGGACTGTCCGGGTTAATCCTGGACGTATGGTAAGCCTACGCTTAAATGAATGACCACGCTGAAATAAGCAAGCAAGGCATCGCCGACAAAATGTCGACGGACATCCATCGGAGTATGTGCAAGAAGCGAAAGACGGACGGCAAGTTGTGCGCCTTCTATTGTCATGCCCTGAGCTGGTTAAAAAGAAAGACTGGAAAAGGATCCGTAGAAACATTTCGTAATGTAATATACATACATAGTTGCTAAACAAAGATTAACCACTATTTTAAATATAACATTTTTTGTATAAAAAATCTGAATTTACAATATTTAAGTCGTAAGAATTTGAATCAAGTCAATGATGATGACGGGGTATGATTCTTCTTGAATTAAAATCCTCGGTGTCTCGTGGATATCCACACGGCATCTACTCTGAGACTTGCTGGAAGACTTCGTAATTTATCGATATATGTTTGGTAATACAAGTAATTAGCGACAATTTTTATTAATATTTGCATCAATTTGAGTATGAATTCAGTACGGAACTGGAGGTATGTGGGAAGTAATACACAACGATAGAAAAATAAGCTTACCTTTTCGGAGAGATCTAGATCTGTAAGTAGGTATAACATAGTGACGAAAATTTTCATATACGATATTAAAAGTATACGCTCAACGATTCAGCAGTAAATTAAAATTAGTACGAATATACCCATATACATTAAACTTTTATAACCAAATTCACAAAGAAATGTAACGGAATGATAAACATATTTATTTCGCAAAACAACATTATAAGACACTTGATGTCGCTTTATATTCCATTATATGTTTTCTTATTTACTTAACCGTATATAATCGCAAGTGTTATTTTGCATCAGTAGTGTAATAGTTTCTTTCGGTGTTAACCTTTTCAGATTCATTTTGCCTTTTTTTCATATTTTTCTCTCTGCTTTTGATAACTTCAGCGAAACTTGTAATAACTTTATCCGTAGACATTTCCTAATAATAACTACAAAACTACCAGAACATTTAAAACATTGCACTTGCCCATCATTGCAGTTGCTCCGAATTCTCTGCGACTTTTATATATAACATGATCTCAGTTCACAGGGAAAGACCCCACGGATACAACCAGCTATCTCCCTATTCCAAACGACGTCCAAAAACGACTCAATAATTATTTTAAGGAAAATAACGTACTTTCTCATGAACAATTTGGCTTTCGTGAAAAACTATCTACCTCCTACCAACTTATTTGAGTCGTTGAATACGTCACAGAGGGGTTTGCCAATAAACAGAAAACAGGGACTGTTTTCATCGATATCCAGAAAGCGTTTGACAGGGTCTGGCAAGATTGACTTATCCATAAACTTATACACTTCAAGACCCTCTAATACCTTGTTAAGCTAATAGATTCTTGTTTACTAGAAAGAAAATTTGCAGTTAGAGTCAAGAATGAACGCTCAAGAACCAAAAACATTAATGCAGGCGTGGCTCAAGGGTCTAAAATTGTCCCGACTCTTTTTGTCCTGAAAGTTAATGACATTCCCAAACATTTCAATACTTTATTATGCATGTACGCAATCCACACAGCAATACTTGCCCGGAACAAAAATCCCAAATATATTCAAACTGCTCTTAATCGCCATCTTAAAGCACTTGAGAACTGGTTCATTAAATGGAAAATAGAAATCAACGTCTCAAAAACTGAAGCTATTATGTTTGCTAATGCGCGTAGTTACTCCAGTTTTCCCCCCATTAAAATTCATCACAAAATTATCCCCTGGTCTCAGGAATGTAAGTATTTAGGTCTTATTCTTGATGGCAAATTAACTTGGAAACCCCATTTTATCTACCTTAAAAATAAATTCCGAGACACCTCGCGTAAACGTTTAATATTAATATCTCGGAAATCTAAAATGTTTAGGGAAACGAAGTTAATTTTTTACAACACCTATTTGCGTCCCATTTTAACTTATGCCTCTCCGATCTGGGGTTATGCCGCTAAAACCAACATTAAAACCATTGACGTTCAATATCACACGGTAATTCGGTCAATCTGCAATACAAAATGATACATCTCCAACACCGAAATTCGTAAAGCACTTAACTACCCCTCTCTAAAAGAATACATTCTCAAAATTGCAACAAAATTCTTTAATAGTGTCGACACGCACGAAAATGCAGCAATTCAACTTATTCCTAATTATATCCCCGATCCTAAAATAAAAAGACCGAGATATATTCTCCTGTAATAGTAATGCACCTTGTCCCTCTCCCCGCAGCTTGTTTACATTACTCACTTTCCGACTTTTTTCTCCCACG
This sequence comes from Araneus ventricosus, assembly GCA_013235015.1. Lineage (NCBI taxonomy): Eukaryota > Metazoa > Arthropoda > Arachnida > Araneae > Araneidae > Araneus > Araneus ventricosus. The sequence goes on along the minus strand of BGPR01031148.1, from coordinate 13,695 downwards.
GCCCTCTCCTCAGATAAAAACCATACACTGTTAAGCTCTCACAGTTTCACTCTCCTCCACTCCGCCTCAAGATCTTCTCTTCTGGCCACCGCTAGACTCCTGACTTTCTCAGAACTGTTTCCAGTTCTTCTCAGATCTACCGTGCGAAGGACCTAGCTTCTAAGAAGCTGCAATGTACTCACCGCGCCCTGCCCTCCACACTGCTGAAATGAATCCTATACAGCTCATTGAAAGATACTTGTCTCCATGTTGGAATCGGTACTCGTCAAGAATGGAGGTATCCCCTTTTTGAGGAGCGGGTACTCCGGAATTCGTCAAGAACCTGTATTATCTACGGCTATTATATATAACATGATCTCTGTTCAAAGGGAATATTAATAGACAGATATCAGCTAGATTTCGGCATGTATGTATAGCGCAAGATTATTCCTTAAATGAAGATTGAAAATACATATTTTGTATATTTTTTAAATTAAAAGAATTAATGTTGAAAAAATATGTTTTGCAAGTTCGTTTCCGACGAATTATTTTTTCATGTGTAATATTTTATACCAAACCTTATTCATAAAAGCGCCCATGATTTTGAAACTAATTATATATATTTTTTCACTTGAGTACTTCTTTGATTACCGTATGTAGAAATTTTTCTTTTAATCCGACTATCAGTAACAGCTATAGTACGCTAAGAATATGCAACTTATTCAATAATCAGCCTGCTTCACGTCCCTGATTGTTTCTCCAACATATTGTTGCTAATGGCTTTTCCGACTAAAATCAGTTTGCTTTTATACATAACGAAATGCAGAGTTAAAAAATAAAAATTTTTAATAGCGGGTAGAAAATGATTGAAAAATGGTAGATATATTCTTCTACTTTCCATACAGGTTAAAATCGTGTGTTGCATATACGGGAGCAGCGCCAGCTGGTGGAGAGATGAAAGCACAGTAGTCTAAAGCGTGGATTATCCAATTGATATTTTAAACGTAAATCTGGCATGCATGTATTGAAGAATAGAAGATCTATTGCTATTTGTGGACTGCATAATCCGGGATAAAATGAAAATCTTTAATCCTTTTTAAAAACTGTAATAAACCACATTTTGAATTACTTTAAAATTTACAGCAGTCTAATTTATGCAATACTAAGTGTTATGTCCGATGTTGCTCATCCTTTAAATATTCTCATGTCTAATATTTTTCATATTAAAAGTACTTTTGAAAAGAAAAATATAATACCCATGATTCTTTTATTGTCTGAAATGTTTTTAATTAAAATGAGAATATCAAGTGAACTAGACGATTTTAAAAAAACATCCGATAACTAATTTTCTACTTAAAATATTATATATAAATGAATGTTTGTGTTCATTACGATGCCTTACAATTCTGCTATTATTATTTGTTATATATATATAAAGAGAGAGAGAGATTTGTTTTAATTTTCAAGTGCATTTCCTTTATTTCCTAAATTCAAATTTATTTTCTAAGCAGTTTTTTCACTGTGCATTTTAATTAACTTTTTAAAAAATTATGAAAGCTAATCATAAGCTTAACATCTGCTCATTATTGGGCTCCAACGCATGATCAACTTCATCGACGAGCAGTCAAAGGCAGTAGGCGTTTATAAATGCTTCTGGCGCTACACTTGAAAAAACACACTTAAGTTACGAAAGAGTAACTCTATATTCTAAGATATTCCCTTAGATGGTTTCCATTTCATTCAATCAAAAATAATTAGAACACTAAGAAATGAATTAACAATTAAATTATCCTTCTTATGTCAACTCCTGTTAAATAAACAGGTTAAATATTTGGATATTCTAAATAAAATATTAGCTAATACGCTAATTAGAAGAATTTCTTTTATTGGAATTACAAAAATGAGCATGAATGGTTTAATTTGTATATAGAAAATCTCTAAGTTAAATAAAATGCTAAATATATGAGAAGAATTTTAAATATCTATACTTATAAAAGGCAATGTTTGTGTGTGTGTGTGTTTGTCTGCGATGTCCAGACGAATCTATCGCACTTACAGCCATGAAATTTGGTACACAGGTAGTCGTAATGGTGACTGAATGCACCTAGAAGCCGAAATTTTAAATTTTAATCTAGAAATTTTTTTATTTAATGGTTTGTGTTGTTTTGGTTGATTTTTCGCACTAATTTTAAAATAGAATGGTTTCGAATAATTGTACGACAAAAATAGATAAACCATCGGAAAGAACACGCGATTTCCGTTCGAATGAAGTTAGTTTTGAATTTCTAACGTAATTTACTGAATTTTGAGAATTTTTTAAAAAATACTCAGTTTCACCATCTAAATGTTAGTTTTGTTTTTAAATTTGTTGCATCCGACTTTCTAATAACACTATTATTTTCAATTTTTTTCAGCTTATAACTAGAACGGTTCTCTCTGATTTAAAACAAGAACGGTTAAAATATCTTTTCCCGTTTTTTTAAATTAAATTATTCCTGGGCAGATGAAAGTTATTTTTGTCGAGCGAAATTTCTTTAGCGACAGTCTTCCGGAACGCAGCTTTCAATTTGTTTTGATGAAGGGTCAGGTGACGTCATAACCTTCGGAGCTTTTTATCATGTTCTAAGAATTTTTTTTCATTTTGTTGAAGTCCTGATTCCACGGGCAACAATTTTTTTTATATTGTTTTGGATTATTGTACTCTGTACTGTTTTTCTACATGTTATTATCGCGGAAAAAATAAGCGGGAAAATCTATGTGTATCTTTAGTTTTGATTTTGTTTTGAAAACTTTTTCGTGTCATTGTGGGCGATTTTTTTTTATTTTGTTGAAGTCCTGATTTCACGGGCATCGCCGTGCGCGTACTGCTAGTATTTTATATAAACAAGCAGATTAGTTAATTAGAATCACAACATTCCTTTGTTTAAAAATAGAAAATAAAATTTTACAATGTTAAAAATTCAGCATCTACCGTTCTTAATCTTGTACTATATCATAAGAGATTTCCAGAGACTACAGACTTCTTCCTCGAGTACTTTTCATAAAAACATAACGAAGCTGCGATAAGTTATCAAACTCTAGTGGAAAATCTCCGTATCTTTATCTCTTTAGAACAAAAGCTGCAATCGCTCTGCAGAGGCTAACTCCATATGGATGAATTTAATATTTGGACAAAGCACAATAATTTTTATTAAGATGTTTGCGACCATCAATTCTCGATTCCGTTATTTGCTCCAATTAAGGTCTTTTATCAAAATACAAACTAATTAAAAGACATTCAGTTAGCTTACATTTTCGGAGTGTTCGAGAACTTTAAGTAGGTATAAGAGGGTGACGAAAATTTGCAGGTATGATATTAAAAGTATAAGCTCAACGATTCAGCAATAAATAAAAATTAGTACTAATATACCCCTATAAATTACGCTTTTACAGCCAAATTCACAAAGAAATGTAACGAAATGCTGATAAACATATTCATTTCTCAATACAACATTATAAGACACTTGATGTCACTTTATATTTCATTATACGTTTTCCTATTTACTTAAGTGTAGATAATCGCCCATGTTATTTTGCATCACTTGTCTAATAGTTTCTTTCGGTGTTAAATCTTTACAGATTCCCCCATCTTTTGGGCAGCAGCCAACTCAAATATCAGAATGCTTGAAATTCCAGAAAATAATATAATCCGTCTAATATGCAATGCTGGATGGTATATAAGCGAAATGAAGATATAAGAAATGCAATTAAGCTAATCTCTTTAAAGGAATTTATCAACAAAGCCTCAGAAAAATTTTGTCATATTCTTGATAAAATTGATAATGAAGTCATTCAGCAACTTGAAAATTATTCCCCCGATCCGAAAAGTAAAAGACCCCGGAAGATTCAATTGTAATTGTAATTGTAACTATAATTGAAAAAAAAAAAATTAGGAATAGCTATTCTTGCTACCTGTTTCAGACCTTTGCCCCCCGCCCCATTCTTACAAAAAAATTTTTAAATCCTGAAGAGCAGTTCCAAACGGCATGTCACTTCCCTATCAGAGCAAGTAAAGAAAAATTATCACATTCAAAGATATGAGTTCTCTCAACAGCAGTAGCTACTCTTTACAGGCACCAGTTCTTGCAGTACTCCAGCAATAGACCCACGGGATCCATATGGATATCCACCCACACATCCTTTACCTCCAACAACAGCAGCAGACTATCCAATTCCCAGAACTGAAATTATCCAACATCACCAATGTACCATTACCAGGGATTAGGCCCCAGAAATTACTTGTTGATTTTACTTTACTTTCCTTTTTTTCAAATTTTTCTCTCTGCTTTTGGTAACATCAGCCAAACTCGTAGTAAATTTTGCATGCATATGATGAAGAATTGAAGCTCTACGTATATTTGAGGATTACATAATCCTCGATAAATTGAACAGCTTTAATGCCTCTTTTAAAACTGTCATATACCACGTTTTAAATTTCTTTAAAGTATACAGCAGACCAAACTATGCAATTCTAAATGTTAAGCCTGATGTCGCTCAGTCTTAAAATACTTTCATGTCTAATATTTTTGATGATAAAAGTACTTTTGTATAGAAATTACAATACCCAAGATTCTTTTATTGTCTGAAATGTTTTTAATTAAAATAAAAATGTCAAGTGAACCTGGCGATATTTAAGAACCTCCGGTAGCTAACTTTCTTCTTAAAATATTATATATTTATTTATAACAAGTAAGAAACAATCATAACAGAATTGTGAAAGCAACATATTCAACATAAACATTGATAATTCACAAAATCTAAAGAGGAAAATGCCGAGAGTTCTTATGGGGAGAAAATAAAAAAAGGGGAAGATAATATAAAAGACAAACACGACGAATGTGAAATAATGCTACAATTGAAGAAGATTTGTGGAGCATATCAAAGACAATTCTTCGTGTGCATCTTAAAAGGCCATATCAAAGACAATTTTTCGTGTGCATCTTAAAAGGCCGAATTTTTTTTTAATGATTATTGTTTGACAATAAAGACCTATAATACAGTTTTTCAAGCATATGTTCCATCTAACAATTTCGTTCCGGGCTGGGCTTTGGAAAATGGCTATAAAGTTAAAATATTTACAGATAGTTTTTCATCTATTCTGGTTCTTCAGAGTCACGATACAAGATCAAATTTGTTGTTGACATTAAAAAGAATATTAGTCAAGCCTACCCTATACATCGGAAGTAAATACGTATATATTCGTAACAATACTTCAGAATTATTCATGTATGGAATTTATTTTATATTTCCAAAGTGCTTTCTCTATTACGAGCCGTTATGATATACTGTACCGTGAACTCCATGAATTACATTAAACATTCAAACAGAACTGCAGTGAATAGCGCTTTTCAGTCAACGGTGGGAAATTCAGATTAAATTTCAACATTAAACTGTGAAGTATCATACAATGATGTTGACTTTGTCATTAAATGAGAGAAAAATTCTTATATGTAACTTTATTACCAATCACGCTTGTTATATTTCATCGTTCTGAACACCAAATCGGATTGTATTGCAAGAAAAATTTCTAATACTGATATATAAATATTATGTTCAGGAAGTTTAAGTAAATCAAATGAAATTGGTAAGTGGAAAGTAGAAGAAATTATAGTGAAAGTAATAAATGGACGGTATTAAAAAGTGATGAACTGCTAAGCAATACATCGTAATGAAAATTTATTGCAAGCACCACTAGAAAAGTTAGGAGGAGATTTAAAAGTGTATATACTTATAGCCGTTACTTGATTGCTTGTGTTATATGAAAGGAGAGAAGGTTAGCACTCCCCTTGACAAGGACGGAATGGCCTCTGGGCCCATAACACATATTCGGTTAAGGCACTGCTGCTTACTTCGCAGCAACTTAACCAAATTTTTCTTGGAATCGATACTCATTTTGCTTTTAATCGACAAAATGTAAGTTGTATCAATTTCGTTTCTGTGTTCTTACACTGGAGCAAAAAGTGAAGAAATATTTTGTGTGTATGGATAAGTAATTAAAATCTATCAAATTCAAGAAAAATAAAAGAGGAAAGCGACCTTTCCCCGATTTATGACATAGAAGTCAACATGTGCATATGGAAACAGGAACAACTTGTCAATAGAATCAAAATATTTGGTACAGATTGGGGAAAAGTGAGATTTAATTACTTCAAAATGAAATAATAGTACGCGATTCTGAGAAATTCTCACCACGCGATCTCTGCAGGCATCAATACCAGGACAATAATATGATCTAGATAAGTTGGAGAATACTGCAACAAAGAGTCAATAAAAAAAAATTAAGAAACACTATGAATGTTGAAGCATCAAAATTTATCTTCCTCTCATAAATTTCAATTTAAAATTATTAGTCTGAAATTTCGTAAACTTACGGTTTAAAATTTTTAAAAATCCATCTCCAAGCGAAGAAGTATCACAATCATATTGTCTGACATGTTTCTCAATATTTTGAATTCAGTAACTTAGATAATGCACTCATGTACAATGCACATTGGTTATATAGTGTTTACAATAACAGAGTTAATCCTTATTCACATAATAAGCTATAAAATCCAACATAAAATTCCTAAATCGTCTGTCATCCGAATGTAAATATTGTGTTTGTTTTAATATAATTTAAATAGCTTTTAAAAAAATCCCTTTCCTCTTTATTTTCTCCCCTTATAGAGCTGAAGGGTATCATTCTCATTTAAGAAAAAAAAAAAACCAACATCTTAAAGGTTATTCAGCAGCGAGAAACAATACGTTCAACCGATCTTGTATCTAATCGTTGACTTCTTCAGAGAATCGTTCAATTTTCTAAAAATACACACATAAAAGTTACCAGTATTTTAAATGATTAGGCCTGTATATAAAGTTTCTGAAATTTTCCTTGCTAGCTTTGCGCAGAGGCAGTGTCATAGCCGATGAGGTTCCACCGAGGCGTGACTATTGCTAGTTGAAAACTTTTCCCAATACCCCGCCCAGTCGACGTGAAATACCGTCGGCTGAGGCAATTTTTGGGAACTCCTTCGGGAGTTTAGAATTGAAAGATTAGCGACACGACTTTCGCATTTTAACCGCACGTGCGAGATGGAAATTTCCTTGAGCGATTGCAGCGCCTTCTATTTCCCAAGTCGATATTCTGATTTTCAATATAACTTTGAAGATACGATTTAAATTACTTAATGAGACTTAGTTATCAGTACTGATTTCTAATTCAAAAATTGTCTGTGGGAACTTTTCTACAAAATTAATTATAATGAATACCTTTCAAAATACTTAGCATAAGAAATGTGATTTCCCCGATTCTTTCCAATATATTCCTAGTGGAAACAGGAAAGTTAACTCTGAGCATCATAATTACTCAGAAGACAAATCCTGCTCCACTAGATTTAAATGAGCAATTCCGTTGATTAGAAAAGAACGGAATGTTTAAAAATTGATTTTTTAACTTAAATTCTAGATTTATGTCTTGAAGAACTTTACGACCGTAAAATCTTTGTAGAAGTTAAAATCTCCGTTATGTCGGCATATTAATAAATTGCATGAAAGGGAACATTTTTCTCGTTACTGAGAAGTAACATCACTGGATGTTGAATTAGATCAACAATAATCAATTATATTCGTAATTGGAATATCAAAATTAGTGTAATTTTAACAACCAAAAATAATTAACTAAAAGTTACAAATTCACTTTATCACTTTTTTTAAAGAAAATTATTTTACTAAAAAGCTTAAAGACGGAAGCTTTGCTGCATTGAATTCTTCGATTCATTTGCGATATAGTTTTTATAATATTTACAAGCATAATTTATTTCTAATCTACGAAGAGTAATGAATTGAACGAGCGAATTCATTTTTCAACTCATTTTGGCCAGTCGTCATTCTTTTTGTTAAAGAGAATTGCCTCTGTCTTGTCAACATTTAGTTTAATTTTCCATCTGACAAGCCAGGCTTCTAAATTTTTAAGGTAGTTTTGAAGGGGTACAATAGCTTTATCAGGGGTTTTACCTTGCGAGAGTATGGCCGTATCATCGGCGTAAAGGCTGATCATAATATTTCTGACCTGTAGGCCTTTCATATGTTTGTCTGTAGATTTATTTATTACAATTTGAGTTTTTCTACCATAGTGATTCATCAATTTGTCCCAAGCCTCATCATATGTAGTTCCCGAAATCGGAGTGTGCTAAATAATAGCCGCTGGGTCGTCCATTAAAAAGCCCTATCAAATATTGAAATTTCAGAATTGCCGCCACTGATTGGTTGTCATGAAACTGTCTCCAAATACAGATCCTCAAAATTAAGCCAATCGTTGTTTCTACATCGAAACACGGAATGCTCAAACGAGGAAATTTAAAACTAGCTTCAAATGCAGTGAGATTTGCAATTGTAGTACTTCTGACGGTAAATGCAACAAGGGCAGATTGATACATTGCTTCTGTTTCAAAATATTTAGCTTCGAATTCCTCAGTTTCAGAGGCATCTTCGGGTAAAGCGGCACCATATTGATCAAATTCTTTAAAAAGTTGATCCAATCTCCTCAATCGCGCTCTCAGTTCATTTAGGCTTAACTGATCATTGAAGCTTTTTGAAGTCGGTTTAGTGTTGATTTCACTCGTCCTCATAATCTTTTCAGATCAGCTTCACTCAATTGATCCATATTACCATGAATAATAATAATAATAAATATATATGTAGTGTGAAATATAAATTTGAAGCAGTAAAGATTACTTATCTTTCAAACGGCATCCTGACGATACTCAGTTGGAAAACACTTAGATCTCCGTAAATAACAGTTCTGAAGCGTTTTGCAGCCTCACCTGTGGAACCAATAGAAATTAATGCTTTCATCTCACCAAAATTTAAAAAAGTTCCATAACCAAATTAAAATATGGGTGGGAATTATTTGCACTTTAATTTGGATGAAGTTCACTTTGATAAAAATAATTTGCACTCATAACAAATATATTGCACGCGAGAAGAAATTATTCCGCTATAATTAATTTTATTCAGCATGAAAAAAAATATTTGAACTTTGAACAAATATAATGCACTCAAGAAAAAATATTATCGCTTGCATTAAATACTTTCCACTATAAAACAGATGTTTCCACGTTGAATAAACTAAATAAACGTAGTTTTTACTGTCGGCAGCATTGCAATGGTTGGAGTGTTGCCAATAGGGGGAACCATCCTTGTCTTTGGGGATTTACTACTTCAGAAGGGGAAAAATCCGAGAATAAGACAAAGACGGAAATTTTATTCACCAAATTAGTAATACTGCGCGATTGATAATATGGCTGTGCGCCGTATTTTGCCGCGACTCGTGCGTCTGCAGCGTGCGCCGTAGTTTCTTTACGGATGTGTAGTGGAGACGGAACACCATTCCGGCAATGCTTATTTTGCGACTACATCACTGCTTTTATACCTCTTTTTTTGTATCTTTTCAAACTGAACTGAGGCCGTAGTGGCCTAGTGATCCGGCCTCGGAGCCGGAAGGCTCCATGTTCGAAACGATATTCCATTGAAGATCCGTCGTGTATAGGGCCTGTTGCACGTTAAATCATACTTAGGAGAACAAACGTCCTCCCACTGGTATGGTGCGGAAGTTTGGAGAGGGGGTGCCAGTTCAGGTGTCGTCTTCGTCATCTGATCGCGGTTCAAAATGACGAGGTCCGTCCCAAAATAGCCCTCGTGATACTTCAAAACGGGACGTTAATATAACTAAACTAAATTCAAACTGAACTTTACTACTTTTACCCTATTCATGCGATCATCTTATATATTTTGTGACCTGTCGAATTAGTTGATTTAAATTATAAAAAATGTTGTAAATCTTAATAAAATAAAACATTTTTGGAAGTATTTTTGCTTTAGAACAGAAGTCATATAAAAGATAAGCGATTTACTGGAATTTATCTCGAAGTATTATTCCGATAGAGATGAGGGAATAAATGAAAAAAAGAGTTTATGGAGCAGAAAAAACTAATCTGAATTAAATCTAAAGAATACGAAACAGCAGAATTAGAAACAAAACTATAATAATTTGTGGTAAATAAATCGTGGAAGAAAATTACATCATACAATATCTCAACTGGATGCAAAATCACTTATCGCTGTACAGCAGGTGAATGTAGAAAGAATGAAAGTCCTGCGGGAATAATTTGTTGTTCCATTCTGAAAGTTCTGTTGTTTCATTATATGAAGCACAGTAATCACGTGGATGGAAATCGAGGCATGGCCATGGTAGCGAGAAAAATGGTGTGCCAGCTATATGAAGATGGAATCGGAAAACTGAATGCAATAATAGCTGCATTCCAAAATCGTAGTTTAAAAGAACCAGAAAAATTTTAACTTAAAAATGTTCTGGCAAAACTCAGACTAGAAACATTTAAACCACCAACTAACTGTATCTGTGAAAGATGTATTTAATTGGTGTAATGCCAGAATGAATGTTCCTGTTGAAGAAGATGCGCCGTTTGTGTTTAGTTTAGTTAAGTTATATTAACGTCCCGTTTTGAAGCAAAACGAGCACTACTTTTGGACGGACCTACTAATTTTCAACCTTCGTCAGATGACGAGGACGATAACTGAGCTGGCAGCCTCTCTCCAAACTTCCGCACCACACCAGCGGAAGAATAATTTAATTGTGTGAAAGACTCATACTATAAAATAAATGAAACTGAGTGGAATCCGAAAATTTTATTGGCCGATGCCAGCAATGTAACAACTAATGGCTTCAAAACTGTTTATGGACTTCCCTCCCGACGATTGATGTGCTATTTCCATGAATTAAAAAATATTGATGTTAAACTGCGTGGCATTAAAGAAAAAGATGACAGAAGAAATGATATTGAATGTCTTCATTTATGCTTTTATGACGATACCTTTAACATAGTTAGTGTATTATTTTTAAAGAAATGGAAGGAAGAAATTATGTGAATATCACAACATTCACAGAATACTTTAAATCGGATAGCTTACCAGAAATCGTTATTGATATATAGGTGCTAGGAATTATTTTCCTATCACGAATAAGGGATTAGAGGCAACCAATGCGGTGATAAAAAAGGAACATAACATTTCGTGAGCGTCTCCCTGTTAATCAATTTCTTGAAGTGTTAGAAAATGCGATTGTGAAAAAATTGTCAATTGAACGTGATCCAGTTTACCCGAATTACAAACCATTTTACATGAAACCCCATGTAAAATGGTTTGCATGTCCCCACAAAGATTTGTATAAAACCAAATCAGTGGGCAAAATTAGAAGTAAAAATTTTAGAAGAAAGAAGCGAAAACCAATCTGCATTTTATTTACCATCTTGCCAGGTGAAACAGAATATAAATGCAGAAGTGGTCCATTCATATGAAAAGACATATCTCATATGGACCTCTTTTGGGGAATATAAAACTGAATACAATAACTGTGTATGGAAAGTGATAATATCTGCCTCTGGCAGTAACGTTTCTGTTTCCACATACTCGTGTCCTACTTTTGCAAAAAAATATATTTATAAACATAGCTTAGGCATGTTAATATGTATGGGCCGGAGAAATCGCCAATCGAAGCTACATGTTTACCTCCTGGGCAGAAACGTAAGAGAAGTCGGCCCACTCGAGATAAGAATGCTCTTTTATGTTTAGTAATGTATTATTTTTTTATAATTTCTTTATTCTCAATTATGTTTGTTTAATTTGTGACAAAAGTAACTTTTACTCGTTCTTTATACATATTTTAAACCCTTTTTTTGTAAAAATCTTTTCTGTAATATCTATATTTTTATTTCCTTTTTTGAGTTAGCAATCTGTCCAATTTAAATTTTTTGACACTATGCCACAAAAATTGATTTTGAGTGCAAAGTATTCAATTTATAGTTCCGTGTACTAAGTGCAAAGTATCAAATTTATAGTGCAAAGTGTTCGAATTATAGTTCCATGAACCAAGTGTTAAGTTTTAAATTTTTAAAGTTTCAAATTTATACTGTAAAATACTCGAATTATAGTGCAAAGTATTCGAAGTATAGTGCAAAGTATTCGAATTATAGTTCCATGTACCAAGTGCATGCTATCTAAATTGAAGTGCAATGATATATTTCCCTTAAAATATGATGGGCACATCTGCGTGAAGGCAGCGATTTTAAAATATATTGCACATGACAAATTCTATGTAGCGGGTATAAAAAAAAATGTGGAACGCTTCACGATTTTGCGTGTCATCCTTGCGCAGGGGCCATGCTAATCTTCTCTGTATCGTTCCAATTTTAGTATATGTACTGCCGAAGCGAGTACAGAATTTTGATGAGAGCAGAACGTATATATACTTTAAACAATATGTCAAATTATTTTAGTGGTAATAAACTGAAATATTTCAGTAGCTTGATTATGTAATGTTCTGAGAAATAAATAACTAAAGACGTTCTTAAATAATTTTGCTTACCTGAAAAGTCGCATACTTATATAAATTAACATTTAAAAAAATTCGATGAAATGGATAGAATCGCTAAATTAAAAGTAGTTCTTTCACGGAGATACATCACTGCGCATGCGCTTACGACCAGAAGCAATTATGTTCCAACGGAAATCCGATACTCACGAGTTCTTATATGAATATTTGGGTTTTACTGACGCCCGACGTTGTATTTCCTGATTCAATTTGAAGGGTGATACATTACGTTCCTGACATCTTATTAATGTTGCGCTTACGAAGTAATAAAATTTCTTGTAATATGCTACCTTAAACATCAAATCATTATTTTAGCACCTTACTTTAATGATAATATTTATAAAGACTTTTATTGAACTTCACATTTTTCATGGTTGTAAAGACGGAATTTTGAAAACATTTTTTCACTCACTTTATGATATCCTAGAGCAGCATTTGCCAAACATCTTTTTTCTACTCCCGTTGTCCTTAATAGTGTTTTTCACAATGGAGTTTGATAAACGATCGCAGCGCCCTCAGATTTTTTACTGGCAACTATTCCACTTTCCGATCTTTGAGCGGAAATAAAATGCTGACGTTTTGGTTTTGCATAAATTTGATTTTTAACCTAAAATTTTTAAATTTATTGAAATTTTTTCTATGATTTCATTTATTAGGCATTATGAAGGAACTGTTGTTCTATCTTCGAAAGTCATGGAGCGTTATTCTGAAACATGCATCGCAGTTCTTATATCTGTACGACTTTTTTTAATATACACAATGGTAATTTAAATGCTTAGAAATACTTTATTCAACAAAAACAATTTTCAAGATATTTAATAATAAAATATATCAACAATCATTTTTTTAATTATCTCAGACCACAGAGCTTATAACGCGAAATAATTCTTTTTTTCTCAAAGGAACTGAAGTTGGCTAAGGAATATGCATCATGAATTTGGCATTTTAAAAAAATTGTAGCCTTTTAATGAAAAATAAAAGAACAAGAGAATTTTTTTAAAAAAATATTGTTAGCATAAAGAGTGTAAAGATAATTTAGAAACTGAATCATTGTAAGATATACAGAAAGGTTTCAAAATTTATTTAGTCAAATTAACTAGAAAATTGCTGCAGTATCAAAGCATGTATTCAAACTATGATCAGCAGGTCATATGATACAAGGTGAGTTCCTCTAAACATAAATTATTTTACACACTTTTAGACAATTTTCTACGAAATCGTGGTGCATTTTATATGACCAGCCATCCTGAAGA
>BGPR01031147.1:1046-18223 GCA_013235015.1 Araneus ventricosus | reverse complement strand
TCAATCGGTTATTGTTATCAATCGGTTAATGTTATCAAAAGTCTACAGTCCCGAAGTGATCACTTAAGCGGAGTTTACTGTATTTTGTGTAGATTTAAACCGGCAGAAGTTTTGATCCTCGATTTAACAGATATACTTCAACAATGGGTCGTACTTAGCTTCATCGTATGGTGAAGATAATCCAGTACACATTTTAGACCGATTCAGTTCAAAATTAGACACAGATACACAATTACGTTATCAAGACCACGAACCAAATTTCATTCATCTAGCTAATTCTAATTTTGAGTGATCGGTTTCATTGGTAGACGGAGAGATATAATTCCTAAAATATTTTTCGGACTCGGGAAAATATGTAGATTCAAGAAAATCTTGAGACAGAATTTTTTGCATATTTACGGATCCTACATAGCAGGCAATGAGGTCGCTTCTCATTGGCTCTCAGCATCACGTGACTTGACTTGCTTCTCAATGATGTCATAGAAACATACTTAGGTGGGATTTTAATTATCATTTTGTCTTCCACTATCGCATCATGGAGAAATCAAAACTACTTTCTAATTATGATTATTTAAATGTTCCTCGTGAAAATGATGAATGCATCTTTAGAATAAAACAAAGAACGAACCTTCAGCATTGGTAAGCACTGTTTAGCTTCACGACGTCATTTAGAAGCAAGTCAAGTCACGTGACGCTGACAGCCAATGAGAAGCGACCTTATTCCCTACTTTGCATTATCCGTAAATATGCGAATTTTTTGACGGTTACATTACTTTCTCTCTGCATAACTTCATTTGCAAGAAGCAATATTTCTGTTTATTTCGCAGTATTTTTACCCAGATAGCAGTTTTAGTTTGCAGCAAGCTTGCCACAAATTTGTCATGACAAGAGTGCAAACTTGCAACAAGCTTGCAGCAAGTTAACGAAAGCTTCGAAGTCACCATGGAACGAACTTGCAGCAAGTTTGCCACAAGCTTGTCGTGCAAACTCATTGCAAATTATAGCAAAAACAGAGTACGAACACAACCCGGGATAGAACTCGCGACCTACCGATTAGTAGACAGACGCCGATACCACTCGACCAGATCGGCTTCGACAGGAGAAGATAGATTTCGCTAATAGATCGGTCGCTTCGATTCGTATACGATTTATTTTAAACTTTTGTCTTGATTTTCATTAATTTTTTGAGTTGAGAATATGATTTGAAGTCAAAGAGAGAGCGATTTTCGCTAATAACAACGTTATTGCTAGTAGAATAAATTATGAAATTAGAGTTCAAAAGTAATTACGTTAAAATGGGACAAAATGTATAAGTTTATTTTTCAACAAACATTGACTGTTTTTTCGGTTTAATTTTGTTTATAAACGCTAAAATTTCAACATTAAGAAAAAGGCGATATAGTTTTCTTTAAAGTGCGAGTGATATATTTAGTAAAAAGATGGAAAATGTTTCAAAAATTTTTTAATAAAAAAGTTAGGTTTTTTTTACAAATTATCATTGATTTATTGAATTAATAAAAAGAAGGACGGTCTAGGAGATTCTATTAAAAATCGGATGTTTTTTAAAACAGAGACAAAGATAATTATTTCTTTGTGCTGTCTTTGCAGGAAGCTTGTTTTGCATACTTGCTGCAAGTTTGATTTGCAAGCGAGGGTGGCGCAATTTGTCACAGCGAACTTGCTACAAGTTCGTTTCAAGTTTGACGCGTCAAATTTTGCCATGACAAGTCAAAATCAAACTTGCTGCAAACTTACGTGCTATCTGGGTAGCCTCTTCTAAAATGATTCCTGATATGGACATGAAAACTTAGTTTATCTTTTTATAAAGCAAATTATTTTCGCTGTTTCTTTGGAGGAATTTTCGACTAAAATATTCAATTTGAATATACAGTCGGACCTCTATTTAACGAACCTCTATTTTGCGAACTTTTTCTTGGAACCAAGAACATTTTGCGAATTTCTTCGTACAATAACCTCCAAATAGCGAAGTGCATTTTCTATTTAAAGAACTTTTTCTTGTGATCCAATATTTTTTTTCTCCCTATTTCTCAAAATATTTCTAAACATTTCAAACTTATTCTTTCTTTTAACACATTTTATGGTGATCAATGACCTTGAAGCTGGAAAATGTCAAAGCGAAAGTGCTTGAGCATCAAAGAAAAAAAATTTAATTCTTCATGAGGTGGATAAAGGATATTGCTTTAAAATTTGGTATTCCTCCAAACAGCTTATCAACCATAATGAAAAAATCGTGATAAGATCCAAAATTATGATTCATCGAATTCTTGTTCAAAACGTTTAAAAGCATGTATGTGTCTATGAAGATGTAGATGAGGCAGTTTTGAAGTGGACAGTGTGAAAAATAAAAACACTACAGCATTGAATTGCGATGAAGACGAAGATGATGAAGATGGAAATGATCATGATGCAGAAATCAACAAACCTTCGTATGATGAAATGCTAAAATTCATTAATTTTAATATAAAATTATTTTTTAATTGAAAATACAGTGTATTCCCGGACAATGTTTGATTTTATTCTTGTTTTCCTTGCAGATTTCTTTTTGATGGGCAAAATATATAAAACAAATAGATGTTAATTTACAAAATAAAGATGTGATTAATTACTTTTCTAATAATATTTAGTGTTTATGAATTTAAAAACTTTTTTTCGCGATTTAGCGACTTCGTTAAATAGAGGTCCGACTGTATAAATAACTTTATTGTGTGAGGCCTTAAGTTAAGGGCACCTAACTGTTTGATTAACCCTCTCGAACCGAGAGAGGCGGTCCCGGGCGCATTTTTACAAACCCTACCCTGATAGAACTGAGGCAGGAAATCAGCCAATATTATTGGCTACGAGGGGCAGTGACGTCATTTTCAGCTCTCGCACGTAGCGTACGGCAATCATTACGAAACAAAAGAGTCGACTAAATAAAATTGCGACGTAGGTACTTACTGTAGATCAAAATTCGCGAAGTCCAAGCAACGGAAACATAAACTAATTCAAAGTCCGCATTCAATGGCTTGTTTTGTTATAATTTCCGTACGAGAGCAAAGAATGACGTCATCGGCTCTGGGAGAAGCGAGCCAATCATATTGCCCGATTTCTTGCCTCAGTTCTATCAGGGTAGGGTTTGTAAATATGCGTCCCGGGCGGTCTAAAAATTTCTTGTTAACAACTACGAAGGCCGGTGTCAGGCGATTGCCTTCTTTTCAGGGGAGGCGAGGTTCTGAGATCGCATTGGAGATAAGCGCCGTAGGGGGTCCAATTATCCTTGCCAACCGCAACCCATTTCCGTGCGCCTTAAGGGAAGGTTATACCAGGAGTGGGGAGGCGAGGAAAATGACCACACAAGTTGGGAGAGTCGAATTCCCGTCGTTTCATCCCAAACACTTAAAGTCGGTCTAACTACGGTCTTAAAGGAGCTAGAAGAAAAAAGCTAAAACAGTTTTACAAAATATTTATTCCGTTCCGTACCACTCTTAAAATTATTCATTTGTCAAAATTATATTAATTTATTTTTCGTTTTACTACATGTTTCTTGCTTCAAAAATTTAAGATTGTGCTGCTAGAAGATCGTGCCACAAAGTGCGACACTTTAATTGCACTTGATTGTTTCATACAAATCAATATTCAATATTAATAGCTTTCGACAACTGATGCTTTAAAACATGTCACAGATGTTGACGGACCGGATTGGGAGTATAACCGTGACATTTTGCGATATTTTGACATGACAACTTAAGACATAATGACATCGTGACATTAAATTTCACTTATGTCGCTTCCTATCTATATTCGTGGAATGTTTTTTTTCATTTAGGGATAGAAATCAATTTCAGTTTTTATATACAGTAGAGTCTCCCTACAGCGAATTTCTTCCTATAACGAAATTTTTATTCGGAATGTTAAATAACATTCAAAATATTCTCCATATAACGAAGTGGTTGTCTCCCTATAACGAATTTTTTTAGACCTTTATCTTTTCGATTTTTGCCACTTTTGATGAAAGTTGCTAATTTCTGTGCAAACAAATCGCTCACATGTGCCTGTTTCTGGAACCACTCGCATTGTTCAGTCCAGTGATAACACATTACAATAGAATGCTATGTGAAGGGTAATGCAGTTGTGGGGACCTGGATTTCTACAGAGGGAGCAAGATTTCAAAAATTCGGGTGGAGCGGGGGTGGAAACAGCAAATGGATATGACAATACGCATTTTATGTTTATCCGTACTAGTACATATTATTCTCTAAATTGGTGAATTGTCTTCACTTTTGAGCATTTTGTTTATACAATAAAAATTAGTATAATTTTAACAAATTTATAATAAATATTACTTCATTTTTAATTGAAAGTCATAATTAAATATTTCTGAACTTATCGCACATACTAAAAGATTTGTTCCATTTACTTAAATAACTGCAAAAATCTCCGTATAACGAAAGTTTCTCTATAGCGAATTTTTCAACTGGAACCAAGCGATTTCGTTATAGGGAGACTCCACTGTATCTTATTAGTTCTGGATATTAAAGATAATTTTGCTCTCTTCATTCGACTACATACCATATTACTTGAAGATTTTCATGAAATAAACGTAGGAATTTGTTATTCTCAAGGGCACTCTAGGGAAAAATGCATCAAAGATAAAGGAGGAGAATCAGTAGTTGAAACTAAATTATTTATTTATAAAATATAATATGAGAAAGGTATTTACATGTATGATTATTTACAGATTAGACAAGGGAGATTTAGGATTTGTTAGTTACTTAGTTAAATATCAACTTACACCACGTTTAAAAAAGTTTACTAGGAGCCATCGCCCATCGCTCCGTGCTAACAGGGAAGAGACCCCCGTAGCTGCCTACGTTCACCTATTTACCGCATGACCGTTCTTCTTGATTTCAATAAGCCATCTCCCTGGATTCAAACATTACACTCGGTTTTTACTTTCTCGTATACGAGTATACAAAGAAAAAACATTGTAATCGTCAAAATATTCGAACTCGAGATTCTGACGAATCTCCCCGAGTCCGAAAAACACAATTTTGGAATTATGTCTGTCTGTCTGGGAACACGATAACTCGAAAACTATTAGAGCTACGGAGATGAAATTTGGTATGTGGTCTTTAAACATAATTTGTAGGTTTCTACCAAATTTTGGACAAAATCCGTCAAAGGGAAGTCTTCTGTCTGTATGTCCGAAGTCATGCGAACGCTATAACTCAAAAACTTGAATAGCTAGATGGATAAAATTTGGTAAACAGTTTTATCGTCATGAATGTAGGTCCGCATCACATTTGGGGCCATATCCGTCAAAAGATTGACTGTCTGTCTGTCTGTCGGCATCTCCAACGAGTCCGCTATCTCCACGCGCATGCGTATTGAACGCAATCTTCTGTGCACGATATTTATTGACTCCTGCTTGGCGCTTTTTTTTCATCCGATTCTCCGTGCGCATGCGTACTTGGTAGCAATCTGTGCACGCGGAAGGATTGTTCTTGAGCCAAGAAAGAGTTGAAATCGGTATTCATTTAATCGGAACACATCTCTTCGAATTTGATTTTTTACCTAAATATTTTCAGATAGTCATTGGATCCTGGGTTACAATAGGTTCGAATTTTTTTATCCACGCGGGGGGAGGGGAAACAGCACCTTTTTCGACAAGTATACGAGAAAGTTTAGGAGAGACCACTCCCGCTGGTTTAACTGAGAAACACCCACGCATCACGTGATTAGCACGGAGAGTACGTGACCTTTATCTCTCGATATATTTCTGCTGACACAACAGTTATTCAAATGAGCTTGTACGGAAAGTGAAAGAATATAATTAGGAAGGAATTAAATTTACGCTTTTAAGCTAGACGGGGAAAATACAATTCCTACATAAATAAATTTAACTATCTCACAAAAAGAATTTTTTAAAACACACTTTTATTCGTGCACTAAAAAGTAGATTTTTTTTAGTTTAATTATTTTCATTTTTTTTACTTTTTAATTTAAAATTCATTATTATAAATAGTATGGAATCTTGAAATCACTTTTCCTCAGATTCATCCCCAGGTGGCGCCACTGGTATGAATCAAAATTTAGCCCTTTAAATCAAATAATTGATAAATAAGTTCTAGAAATGTAAAAATAGTATATATCTTCAAATATGTCTTTCATATATGTACAAAATTTCAGAACACTGGGCAATCGAGAATTAGTTGAAAAATCGATTTCAGAATTCCATATTAACTAGAATGAAACAAGTCAAGTTAAATAAAAGTGTGTAATGAGACGTTCATTTCTAATAACTGCCTTAATACGAATCCATGTTGTAGGAAACACATATAATAGAAAATCAAAAATTATGTTAAAAAGAAAATATATATAAAATAGAAAAAGTAAACAATAATAAGAATGATAACAATACACCTTTATGCGCGCTCAACGCAGCAGCATTAAGTGATTTCATCATCAAAATTTTCCTAAAATTAATCATCAAAAATTATAGTATTCAACAACAGAAATTCTCAAATAATTAAAACACATAAAAGAAAATTTAGAAAGTAAGAAATATAATCAAAATGGAAAAGAACCAGAATGGCGATACTTCTTCGTAGACCACACGCCATTGTAGTTCTAAACTGGACAAATTTTCTGTATAAAGGAATGACCATAGTCAAGATTTATTCCTTTACGTGGCCTGAATCTGTCCAACAACTGCATATAGGATGAAAGGAAAAAAAGAAGAAACTTAACAAATTCCTTTAAAACAAAAACAATAAAGAGACACAAAGAAAATGTAAATATTCACCCTCTTTCAAAACCAGAAGCAAGAAAAAGACACTCTAAACAAATGAACAAAGAAGGCAAACATCTAGAAGCTCCATCTATGTAGAAAAATTCGAACTATTTACCAGAAGAGCAAAAACTCATAATAAGTGTAAAAAAAGTGTAGAAAACACATAATAAGTGTAAAAAAAGTGCTATATCTGAAAGTTAAAGAGCATAATAACACATTTTTATTATTAAGAAATATGCCTGTATTATACAATTTTTCTTAAAAATTATGGCATATTAATACATTGAATTCGTTTCGTGATTTATCGAATCAGTCCTAAATGAAATTAGCAGGCTTAGCATAATGAAAAAATAAGGTAGAAAAATTGTGAAGAAGGTAGAAAATAATAAGGTAAAAAGGTAAGGTAAAAATAAGGTAGAAAATAATGAAACGTTCGTTTCTAAAAACTGCCTTGATACGAATCAATGTTGTAGGAAACACATAATAAGTGTAAAAAAGTGTTAGATCTGAAAGTTAAAGAGCATAATAACACATTTTTATTATTAAGAAATATGCCTGTATTATACAATTTTTCTCCAAAAGTATGGCATATTAACACATTGAATTCGTTTCGTGATTTATCGAATTAGTCCTAAATGAAATTAGCAGGCTTAGCGCAATCAAAAAATAAGGTAGAAAAATTGGTGCATATACAAAAGTCCAAGTTTATTAAGTTGTGGTATCTATATTGTATTATACAGAACCGTTATTATCAGAATGTTATTTCGTACGAGAGTAGACTACATTAAATTGTCTTCATCGTCATCACTATTATTGATAGATATTTTTTTTTCTCACAAGATGTCTTCATCCCCTTAAATAAAACTACTTTTTTTCATTATCATGTATTTTATTCTGTGCTAAAAGAATCTGTTGGTTTAGATTGCTTCCTTTCAGTTGAAAGCTAATTATAAATTTCGTTCCAGAGTACCAAACGCTTTTGGAATTTTCTCTCAAACTTTGTGTTTCTTTAAGGGTGAAGGATCTTCATTTGAAAAATATACAGGGTGACAATTATTGAACCATACGAAAAAAAACCTTGATAACTTTTGAACCGTTGGCGAGATTCACTTAAAACTTGGCGGTTGAATGCAGGGCATGTTGGGATTTTTTACGAGCATGGGCACTTTAATTGTTGTTGTTCATTTTTCGCTGAAAATGTCGAAATACAGCGTTTCTGAGAGTATATCGATCGTCAAGGCCTACTATTCGAGCAATAACAACCCGATTGCGGCTCGAAGGAAATTTGCGACCGAATACAAGCTGAAGACAACCGGTCCGAGTGTTATAACAATCAAAAATGGGATTGAAAAGTTCGAGAAAACTGTTAGTGTCGATGTCTCGACACTTCAGCGGAATTTTGCTCTTCGTCCGCGCCACGTCATAGCCATTGATGGCAAGCATATCGAAAATGTCATAAACTAAATCCGAATATCTGTAGTTACTTTTAAAATTTGAATAAAATTTTTGAACTCAATAGTTTTTGAAAATTTTATTTTTTATTTCATACAGCTCAATCATTGCCACCCTGTAGCTCAAACTGATGGGTTAGATGTAACTTTTCTTTAACCTTTTTAAAGTGTTACATTTCTCCGTTTTTGAATGTCTTTATTATTACAAATTTATTCTTCGATACTGTTTCATAATACTTCTAATACACCTGCACGCCAATTTTATAAAATGTCTTTTTGTTATACATATTTGTAACTCCGCAAAGAATCGATGCATTTTTAAAAGTATTCAAAACAAAAAAATCAGAAGTTAGGTTACACAATATTAAAAGTTCGATTGACTTCTCGCTTTGCAGCTATAAGGGAAAGGAGGGTAAGAGTACGCACCTAGTGGATTTTTCGTTATAAAAATGAGAATTGAAAAGTTAGAGCCTCGAAAATATACTGAATCATAGTTTATTAACTTAGAAAGAAGGATACAAAAAATTAAATCTTTTGCTTTAAAAAATATATATTACGAAACGCAAAGGAAAAAAATGCCAAATGCGTACTCTTACCCGACGTGGCGGGCAAGAGTACGCAGGACGTGAGGCCAAGAGTACGCACCCTGCAAATTTAGCAGTAGTCACATGCAAATGCTCACTGCCTTCGTAACTGAAACATTTCTCATGCCACCACTCTTTATAATTCACACTGGATCCAATCTTCATCATATGTGTGTTCGCAGCCTGGGCAATTTGTCCCCTCATTATTTTCCGAACTTGTTGAAGGAACTGGGTTTTCGATAGAATTCAGAATAAGTTTTTTCTTTGCTTTCAGGGCTTTTCTTTTTTTTTTAGTTTTGTCCCCATTGTTGGAATGGCCATTTGTTGGAATGACTGCTTCAAATTACAGGTCGGATAAGAGTACGCATATCTGGTCTCTGCGTACTCTTAGCCGCCGATATATTGCTTCTCTAAACCGTCCATAGATGGCCGTAACATTCACTAAAGTTAAATTCTAACGTGGCCACGTTGTTCAGAAGGGAACAAACCCCATAATGATAAGCATTAGTCCTTTATTTACAAAAAATTAAGATTTCTTCGCAGAAAAATTACATGCTAACATAACGAAATCATTTCTTACCTGATAAATAAAAGACAGCAAGGATGAAAATAATAATGGCGGTCTCTTGAGAGAGTTGAAAACACACGTATTGATATGATCGCACTCGCTTCTGCTTGCACTGTTGCCGACAGGGAAAAAAATCCCTGCGTATTCTTACCCGACTGCATATAGGCATTCTGTACTCGAGCAGAGCACCATTGTAACTTTGGAGGGCTCTGATTGGACAAGCGAATCTGACGTCACTCTTCTGGACATCGCATCAAGAGTGAGACACGCGTGTCTTGTTTATAGTTCTTAAAGCTCTAAATACTAATTTTTTCATCAAGATAATGCATGAATTTGTTTTCAAAAGGGGGTTCTTTCTTCCTCTTGATTTAATGTCTTTAGATTTGCTTCATTCAGATCTGAAACATTAAAATTCGCATTTTAATAGTTAACTTAAACCATGATAAATATAAGTATTGAAATAATGCCTGATATAGGATTACAGATTGCAACATACATAATCTAAAAGATAATGATTTGAAATAATTATTACTACTTACCAGCACACAAGTCTTTTTCCAGATGGTCTAGAATCAGTGGTCCCCAACCCCCGGGCCGCGGACCGGTACCGGTCCGTGGATCAAATGGTACCGGGCCGCCCAAGGAACATTAAATGATTTCCATTTTTATAAGCTTTTATTCAACTTGACTGTCTTCCTACAAATCTTGTGATCGCTTTCTTACCCCCAGATGGAACCGTCTCGTTGAAAAAAAGCAGACTCAGGGTTCTCATTGATTTAGCGTTCTAGTGAGTTCAAATGTTAAATCCCTTTATATTCATTTTTTGATGTAACTGTATTTTATTTTGAATATGCTTAAATATTTGTTTATTAAAAAAACAATTATTAAACATATTTTTTTTATGTTTAAATACAATACACTTAAATAATTAAATCAAAACAATCTAAAATATAAACAATCAACGTCCCCCCCCCCAGCGGGCCGCGGTAAAATTATTAAACTTTGACCGGTCCGTGGCAATAAAAAGGTTAGGGAAGACTGGTCTAGAAGATCGAAGATTCCGTTTCGTGTCTTCCATATTCTTCTATCCATGAATACACATCGGAAACACTTTTAAGATTGCTTCGAACGATGGTTTCATCTTCAACGATTTTAACATCTTCCTTTACAAAGGAGGGGGGAAGATTGGAATTCTGAATAGCCATGGCGTATTACACAAAGAACATTTCACTATCGCTAGTTGAAAGAATCAGTCAGAGCATGGTCAGAGGTAAACAAACAAGCAAAGTATAGTTACGTTAGATTCGCTTGTCCAATCAGAGCTCTCCAAAATTGCAATGGTGCTCTGCTCGAGTACAGTATGCCTATATGCTACCCGACTGCATACTCTTACCCCCACTTACCTTACGAGAGATATTTTACGACAGACCTCGTAATTTTGAACCAGATGACGATAAAGACATCTCACCAAACCATGCACTTTTACGTACGTTGAGACCGGCTACGTACTTCTGTTTTTGACTATTTTAGTTTCTTAATCAATAATCTAGAATAGAGAGTGATCCTGAATGAATAAACCAGAATCGAGAATAATCTTGAATCCTGAGAAAGAATCCTGAACAAAGAATCCGGAATAGAGAAAAAATCCTGAATATAATCCTAAATAATCCAGAGAAAATTTTGAATTTACTCTGGAGACAAACCCTGAGTCCTGAATCATAAACCTGAAAAAGATTTTGAACTGAATGAAAAATTCTTTGAAGTCTGTACGTAATTCAGAAAATTTTAGCCTGATTGTTTCATAGATTGTTATTTCTAGACATGTTTCTCGACAAACGAAGCGCAGTTCCATTTTTTAATTTTAATTATTGTAGGGCTATAATAAAAGGGGAGCAAACAAAAATGATAAAAAATCCATGTAATATTTTATTCAAGCAAATAAGTTGAATTGGAATGTTCTATTCTCGGCTTCTTTAAAATAATTTTGCTTAGATGCTATGCAATAAAACATTCTCGATTGACATGCATAGAACTCCTCTAAAAATACCCAAAATTATCTATTCCACTGACTGTTTATGACTGTTGTTGTTTAATTTAGCAATTTTGATGTTTTCTTGCTTTGGTTTAGGAAACTATTTTGATGTTTTCTTGCTTTGATTTAGAAAACTATTTTGATGTTTTCTTGCTTTGATTCAGAAAACTATTTTGATGTTTTCTTGCTTTGATTTAGAAAACTATTTTGATGTTTTCTTGCTTTGATTTAGAAAACTATTTTGATGTTCCCTTGCTTTGATTTGGAAAACAAATTATTTCTTGATGTTTTCTTGCTTTGATTTAGAAAACTATTTTGATGTTTCCTTGCTTTGATTTAGAAAACTATTTTGATATTTTCTTGCTTTGATTTAGAAAACTACTTTGATGTTCTCTTGCTTTGATTTGGAAAACAAACTATTTCGATGTTTTCTTGCTTTGATTTAGAAAACTATTTTGATGTTTTCTTGCTTTGATTTAGAAAACTATTCGAGAAAACGATCTTTAACGCCACTTTAAATAAATATCCATCATACAGGGCCACTATTATTGCCATTCAATTGTTCTTATTTCCACGGGATTATTAAAAATTCATGTTTAATTATAGGCAAGAAAACGGACAGACGTACAAAAATAATTAATGTTTTCACTGGAAGAAACGGGAAAGAGCGTATGAATAAATGTAACAACTAATAATACATAAAATATTTCCCATGATCAAGAGTGAAAATAAATAAAATTATTAAAAAATAAATGTTATTTTCATAAACAGATGGACATGGCCGAAAGAAATGTTGATGAAATGGCCCAAAATTTGATACAGATATATAATTTTGGTGTTAAGATGACATACCAAATTTTATTCATCTAGTTTGTTGCATTTTTGAATTACCGTGTTCGCATTTGCACGTGCAGACACAAAAATAATTCTAAAATTTTTTTCTGATGCAGGGAAATTTAAAAAGTGGAGATTTATCAAAATCTCGAGGTATAAAATTTTGATGATTGCAATACTTTTTCTTTGTATGCAAGGTTATTTCTACATCTTCCGTAAGAAATTAAAAAATGATTAAATACATTCCAATGTTAAAAATTAGTTTCTGGTGAGTGCAGCTTCCGAACTTTTAGAACACGCAAAATGAAGTCACCTTAATAAAATCAATGCGGATGAGTCAATCTGCAAAATGAAAAAAAAGATAAAAATAATAGCAAGATCAATCAATAAAGTTCCTTCATCTATTACTGCAATTCTTGTTAGAATTTCTAAGAAGGTACTTTTTCAGTGTTTTTGAAAAAAAAGTAATTTTATCTCATAAAAAATTTCGAATTCGTCAAACCCTACCTCCTATACCCGGCCATGACAACACCGAAGTTGATTATTTATCCCACCTTTGTTCCGAAATTCTAATTAAATGTCCCGAATTGTCCCGAATTGTCCCGTTTCTTTATTTATCCACAAATATAGTTAATATTAAAAATAACTTTAGGCAATTTTTCTTGAAGTCAGCTACTGAAGATTATATTTCTTCTCAACTTTACTATACCAAGAATATTGTCACCCTAATATGAAGAACGTGGATGAATTAGTCGGAAGAGAATTTATTATTTATTTTACTTGCTTTATTTCATTTTAATTATTATATATATATATTGCATATTTATTTTATACATGTGTTTGGATTTTACCATTAAATCCGACATAATCTCCAAATAAACCTCCATCCCATTGAAGTTCAGAAAATCTACTCACTTGAATACAACTCACAGAAATGAGTTTAAAAAGAGTAAATAAATAGCGAACGATTGGAAACAAAAGTCGGATATCCATAATTCCATCCTCGATTTAAGTTCAGAAAATCTACTCACTTGAATACAGCTCACAGAAATGAGTTTAAAAAGAGTAAATAAATAACGAACGACTGGAAACAAAAGTCGGATATCCATAATTCCATCCCCGATTTAAGTTCAGAAAATCTACTCACTTTAATACAACTCACAGAAATGAGTTAAAAAGAGTAAATAAATAGCGAACAATTGGAAACAAAAGTCAGTTTTCCATAATTCCATCCCCGATTTAAGTTCAGAAAATCTACTCACTTTAATACAACTCACAGAAATGAGTTTAAAAAGATTAAATAAATAGCGAACAATTGGAAACAAAAGTCGGATACCCATAATGCAACTCTCTATCAATGTGTGGTTCCTTTCTGGATACCGAACCCCGCTGCCACCTTTCATTCCGAGTGAAGATAAAATATAGACCTGTTGATAGAAGTGTGATTGGCCGAAGGCTGGAAGTTCTCATTCCGGTGGCTATTAATCGTTCTCGGGGAACCCCCTGGGATTAATTAAACAATGCGTGCATCCAACCCGGGTCCTGAGGGCCCGGACATCAATTACAATTCCATAAAATAAAGACCCTACTTCTTTTTTTGGTCCCGGATTGAAGAAGAGAAATTACGTATGCAAGAAACGATTAAGTTTTCGTTAATTGATCTTGTGGGGAAGTTTAGTGATTCATAAATATGCCCTGACTGAGTTACTTCCCGGAATTTTTCTTGTCCTTGACGTTCATGGTCCGTACTGGGCAATATGTTAAACCTATATATCTTCTGGTAAAGATTAACTCGTGATGCATAGGTTCCATAAGAATTTTTATTGTCCCAGAAAGGATGTTATCGTTTTCTGGTTAGGATAAAAGTTTTTCACAGTGAGCTAACTCTTAGGATCTTTTCATTTTTACTTTCTCGTATACGAAGTTATACAAAGAGAAAGATATTGTAATCGTCAAAAAATTCCAACTAGACATTTCGATGAATCTCTCTTTTGACTTTCTCGTATACGAAGTATACAAAGAGAAAGTACTGTAATCGTCAAAAAATTCGAACTCGAGATTTTGACGTATCTCCACGTTTTAGACCTCCCTGAGTCCGAAAAGCACAATTTTGGAATTCTGTCTGCGTGTCTGTGAACACGATAAGTCAAAAACTATTAGAGATACAGGTATGAAATTTGGTATGTGAATTTGACACATAATTTGTAGGTTTCTATCAAATGTTGGACAAAATCCGTCTACGAGAAGTCTGTCTATCTGTCCGCGTTCATGTGAACTCTATGACTCAAAAACTTAAATAGTTAGATAGATAAAATTTGGTATACAGTTTTATCATCAGAAATATAGGTCAGTATAAAATTTTATTCCAAGTCAGTCATAGAGTTGACAGTATGTCGGTCTGTATAATCGCATATTTTTGAACGCCATAACTTTTAAACAAAATTACTTAGATAAATGAAATTTTGTGTGTGACTTTCTAACCTTAATTGTAGATATGTTTCCAATTTTTGTGTGAATCAGTTAAAGAACCAGCGGGAGTGGTCTCCCCTAAACTTTCTCGTATACTCCTAACACATGTAGAGAAAACTAGAATAATAAAAGACGTCAAATAAACTTCCGTCGCAAGTAAACCAAAGTTGGAACCACGCGTGGTTTGAAGGATCAAAACAAATTCAAATCCCCTGCGCATTCTTTTGCGCAACAGGACCTGGCGAGACTCCCTAAATGTTTGCGTCCTTACAAAATCGCTCCAGAATTTGTTTTTGGCAAACTGCCAAGTTTCGGAGTCCCTTCTTCTTTTCACATGTCACCAGTAGGCATGCGCAGGCAGTTAGTTTCAAAACTGAACAAGTATGCGATTATACAGACCGACAGACAGTCAACCCGTCGACGGATTTGGCCCAAACTTTTATACGGACCTACATTCATGACGATAAAACTGTGTACCAAATTTTATCCCTCTAGCTATTCAAGTTTTTGAGTTATAGCGTTCGCATGACCGCGGACGTACAGATTGACAGACTTCCCGTTGACAGATTTTGTCCAAAATTTGATAGAAACCTACAAATTATGTTTAAGGCCCACAGACAGACAGACATAATTTCAAAATTGTGTTTTCCGGACTCAGGAAGGTCTAAAACGTGGAGATTCGTCAAAATCTCGAGTTCGAATTTTTTGACGATTACAATACTTTCTCTTTGTATACTTCGTATACGAGAAAGTAAAAAGGAGTTCAAATTGCATTTTCTCTGCCTTCTCCATTCTACGACGCAAAAAAGGCCCGACTGATACGTTCTGCTTTCAACTCTACTTCCGCCTTGCACGTCAAACCACGAAACTCGCGGTATGACGTTTCGCTTATTTTTCTCCACTGCGTTAGGGAAGCTTGTTCGTTTTACTGCCTTTTAGCTTATTTTTTCTCTACATGTGTTAGGGAGTATACTAGAAAGTTTAGGGGAGACTACACCCGCTGGTATTATATAGCTTTTGTGTGTTAGAAACAGTTAGCAAAATATGGCGATTCAAAACTTTTCTGTTTAATTCAGTGAATATTTCTTCGATCTATCAGTACATGAAATACAATATATTTTTTCTAAACACTGTGCTATGTGAGCTTCGTTCAAATTATTGCAATGAAAACTCTCGTATTGAAGAATAAAAGTAGAAAGTATTGTGATTGTGAAGAATTTCAGGCTTGAGATTTTGATGAATATTTGCATTTTAGAGATCTGCGAATCGAACCAAAATTATTTTTTGAATTATATCTGTTTGTGAACACGGTAACTCAAAAATGGAACGAGTTAGTTGAATAAAATTTGTCAAGTGATCTTCACATTGAAACCTCCTCGAAACGAACCAAATTATTTTTTTGAATTATATCTTTTTATGAACACGGTAACTCAAAAATGGAACGAGTTAGTTGAATGAAATTTGGCACGTGGTCTTCACAATGAAACCTCTGCGAATAGAACCAAATTATTTTTTGAATTATATCTGTTTGTGAACATAATAGCTGAAAAATGGAACGAATTAGTTGAATAAAATTTGGCACGTGATCTTCACATTGAAACCTCTGCGAATCAAGTCATTCGAAATGTCACATTCATGGGTGTAATATTAACGATCAAAGACTACATGGGAAAGAAGGCGCATGCTCACAAAAGGACAGACAGACCTCCCTCAGTTGAATTTAATCCAAAATTTGCTAGAAATCTGCAATTTTGGTGTTAAGATCGCATACAAAATTTCATGTGTCTTATTAGCTTGCGTTCCTGAGTTAGTTGTTCACAGACAAATAATCAGAAAGAATTCCAAAAATAGTTTTCGCAACCAAAGAGTTCTAAAACAGTGGAATACATCAAAATCTCGAAATCGAATTTTTTGAACATTGCATTATTGTCGCATACAATAGTACATCCCCTCGTATACGAAAAAGTAAAAAAAGCAGCGAGTTAGAAGGATTAAATTTGATTTGTAGTTTTTACACCAAAACTGCTGATTTCTAACAAATTAATGATATCTGTGTCCAAGAAATTTATCTATCTGCCTGCGTGCATGTGAACACGGTAACTTAGAAACTTTGTATCCATGAAGTTTCGTCTGTGATCTTCATATAAAAATTGTAGGCCTTTTTTTTTATCAATTTGGATAAAATTTTGGACCAAATAGGTCAATCGAAAGCACTGTTCCAAAATGCACAACCGATTATCATCACTGTACGACGAAGTTGAGCACAAATTACGCCATGTTGTGGAAGTCTACCAGAAAATTGAAGGGAGAAAACTCTTGCGCTGGTTGTTGGAGCTATTGACTGAATGCAAAAACGAACATTAGAAGTTTCCAAGGTCAAAAACTTCACATCAACCATAAATTATATTCAGATTCAATGAACACATCATCATTATTTCATTTATAT